>PISX010001018.1:0-221368 GCA_004024625.1 Mellivora capensis | reverse complement strand
TTTTGTAGCAACATGGACGGGACTGGAAGAGATTATGCTGAGTGAAATAAGTCAAGCAGAGAGAGTCAATTATCATATGGTTTCACTTATTTGCGGAGCATAACAAATAACACGGAGGACATGGGGAGATGGAGAGGAGAAGGGAGTTGAGGGAAATTGGGGGGGAGATGAACCATGAGAGATTATGGACTCTGAAAAATAACCTGAGGGTTTTGAAGGGGCGGGGGGTGGGAGGTTGGGGGAGCCTGGTGGTGGGTATTGTGGAGGGCACACATTGCATGGAGCACTGGGTGTGGGATAAAACTATGAATTCTGTTACGCTGAAAAGAAATAAAAAAAAAATTTTTTTTTAAATCTGATAGGATTACATCAAATACTAAAGCTTCCGCACAACAGAGGAAATCAGCCACAAAATGAAAAGGCAACCTATAAAATGGGAGAAAATATTTGCAAATCATATATCTGATAAGGGGTTAAAAACCAAAGTATAAAGAACTCATACAATTCTATAGCAAAAACAAAACAAAATCTGATTAAGAAATGGGTGGAGGGTCTGAATAGACATTTTTCTAAAAATGACATACATGGGTCAACAGGTACAGAAAAAGTTGTTCAACATCACTAACCAGGAAAACGCAAATCAAAACAACAATGAGATATCACCCCATGCCTGTTAGAAGGACCATAATAAAAAAGACAAGAAATGGCAAGTGTTGGCAAGATTGTGGAGAAAAGAGATCCCTTGTGTGCTACAGGTGGGAATGTAAATTGGTGCAGCTATTATGGAAAGCAGTATGAATGTTCCTTAAAAATAGAACTGTCATATGATCCAACATTTCCACTTCTAGGTATTTATCCGAAGGGAATGAAAACACTGGCTCTAAAAGATACATGCACCCCCATGTTCACTGTGGCATTATTTACAATAGCCAAGTCATGAAAACAATCCAAGTGTCCACTAATGGATAAATAAATATAATGTGGCGTGGGGGTATAATATCATTCAGCCACAAAAGAAGAGGAAATTTTACCAATTGTAACAGTATGGATGGACCTTGATTGCATTATGCCAAGTGAAACAAATCAGAGAAAGACAAATATCTTATGGTCTTGCTTATACATAGAATCTAAAGAAAGAGAAAAAAAGGAGGAGGAAGAAAGAGGGAGGGAGGGAGGGAGGGAAAGAAGAAGGGAGAGTTAGAGGGAACAGATTAGTACTTGCCAGAGGCTAGGGACGGTGAGGGTGGGCAAAAATGGGTGAAGGTGGTTAAAAGGTACAGACTTCTAGTTATAAAATAAATAAGTCCTGGGATGGAATGTACAACGTGGTGACTATAGTTAATAATACTGTTGTTATATATTTGAAAGTTGATAACATTTCTCATCACAAGAAAAAAATGTGTAACTATATGTGGTGATAGATGTTAAACAGACTTGTAGTAATTTCACAATACACACATGTGTTAAATCACTATGCTGTACACTAATGTTAACTATATCTCAAATCAAAAAATCTAGCAATTTTGTAAAAAAATAATATTCGAGCATGACTTGTTTTAAGTGACGCCGTCCTGATGCTCTCTGCTTCTGCTTATTTCTCAGGGATTGCAAATAATCTGAGATAAAATTTAATCATACTTACCATATAAGTAAAGGTCAGAGAGATAGATGAATGAACTTGTCTTAGAACTCTAGAGTCCTCTCCCAAAGCATGAAGGTACTGTAAAATTCTCCCTATTCTTGAATAAATATGAAAATAAAGGTATATTGCCTGAAAGAAGTTTTTAAAAGCCCAAATTAGATACCCATATTCCCAAGGAACAACACGGCAGGATCAAATACGATATCGAATCTGTATAAAAATGAAGGTGAAGTGAAAAGTGGAACGAGTTCTTAGATTAACAGACTGCCATCCTCTACCACGTAGAATCGCCTAATTCCCACACCAGAAAATTTTCTGCAGCTCTATAATTGTTTCGGTGTCAGCAGTGGTGAATAAAATTGCAGTGCCCTTGGAAACATTTTGAATGTGTTAGAAAAAAAAATCTTCAGAAATTGGAGCAAGCGATATTTTTTATCTTTGAAAAATAATATGTATAATTGCGTTGTTTATCCATTTCACTTTAGATCTGCTGATATAGCCTTCAAAAACCTTTTCTAACCATGACAAAAATCTCAGTTCTATTTCTCCTGAATTCTTCATATCGGCTTCAACTGTATAAGGCTAGAGATTTATAACACTTTTCTGAAGTAAAAATGCAAATTTAACACCTAAGTTTTTATTGTTTCCCCTTCTTGTTTGCTTTAGGAAAAAAACGTGATATTCATTCCACTGAGAAGTTAACAAGTATTTTAAGAGGCCACCTAAAAGGAATAAACAAACAAACAAAAGACAAATATGCAGCAAAAGACCATGGAATGTCAGGCCAAGAAAAAAAAAAATGTGATTATTTTGGAGTACTTATAGTATTTTTTTTTTGGAGTACTTATAGTATTTTTTAGGAGCAGTCTCAACCAATCTGATAGGTAAAAACCTATCTAAAATTATGCTAGTGCTCATTCGATAATCATATTTATGAAAGAGCCTCTGATTCGGAGATTAGGGATATATATGACTAAGATCATCGCAAAGATTTAGTGGAAAATTTTGATAAATACGGGGGTATCTTATCAAATCTGTAAACTTTTTCAGCATTTCAATCAGTGATTCTTTTCTGAACGTCCTTATAAGTGCACATGAGTCTAAAGACATCAATGTTTTAGTTGAAAAGTTCTCACTACTTATTCTGGGCTGAATTATTTTCCCGTGGGATTTTACAGTTTTGTTGTTGTTGTTGTTTTGTTTTGTTTTAAGCACTGAGGTATAAGCTATAAGCATCCACTGGCACCTGGTTCTTTTCAGCCGCACAGACGGTGGCCACATGACCTCTGGTCTGCCGTGGACAGACAGAAAACCTTTCCTCTGCCTTCTGAGCAACACTGTCTTATGTATCCTGCTCGCTTTTTCAATTATCATTCTCCAAAAGTAAACACACAATTTCTGAGTCGCAGTAGTTTCTGTTTGGTACATTTGGACTATTTTTTGAAGTTACTGGTTTTCCTGGATAATACCATATGTGCCGATTTAACTGGGCTCTGTTTTTAAAACTAAGCCTTGCAAAAGGCCAAGAGAATTCAAGGGCTTATAATTCTCGTAAGGATGGAACTCCCATGCCTTCTCTGATCAAGAGACTCACTCCAGCTCATATAGGCCTGCTGGGTCAGATTCCCTTCCTTCCCTCTTGCCTTCTCCTCCACCTCCACCTGCTCTACCACAAAATGGAACAACAGGCATGTTCTCAGGTCTACGGGCACAGACAAATGGTTGTTACCTAGGCACTGACAGCTTTGTACTGAGATACCTCTGTTAATGGGTTGTTATGAGCCGTTCTTTCACTTCGAAAGCTCCAACTGCTCCTTTTAGAGAAATCGGTCTCTATGGAGAAGACCCCTAAGTAGAAATGTATTGGCCTTGACACTTACACTTTACATTATAGAAATAATTCCGCATAAGCCAAAGGGAGCCAAATTAAAGATCAGAAGTTTCCTTAGGAGTAAAGAGAAGAGTAGAAAGAATTTGTAAAACCTGAGAGAAGGAAAAAGAACAGAACATTAAAGGCAGATGGAGTACAGCTAGGAAATAAAAGGCCACACTAACTTCACAGACAACTGAGGGGATTTTGAATCTTTTTTTTTTTTTTTAAGATTTTATTTATTTATTTGAGAGAGAGGCAGTGAGAGAGCATGAACGAGGAGAAGGTCAGAGGGAGAAGCAGACTCCCCGTGGAGCTGGGAGCCTGATGCGGGACTCGATCCCGGGTCTCCGGGATCATGATCTGAGCCAAAGGCAGTCGTCCAACCAACTGAGCCACCCAGGCGTCCCACTGAATCTTTTTAATATATTCGAATCTCAGGTATTGTTGGAACCCTAGAAATAAGCACTTTTCCCAGAAAGGGAAGCTGGTAGTTTATGTAAACTAGCAAAAGGGCAAAAGGGTGGTTAACCTATCATCAACAGACTAACAGACTGAATGCTGCAGGATTCTAACTATAACAGAATCTACATGCATTGGGTATGATTTATAGAGTTCAATAAGTCAAAGCAGCAAAGAAATCCACTGCTCTTCAGTGGTATTCAACTAGAACCAAAAGACAAAAGCAGGGAGATTACTCTCAGACTGAAGAGGGTCAGATCAACAAATGAACCATGTATTCTCCAGAGTGTGGACAGAGAGGATTGAGTAGTTTTGATACCTCTTTAAAAACAGGTGGTAATGAACTGTGTGTGTCCAGGAATCTTGGCTTGAACTACTGTGTGGATATTATTATTATTTGCTGATCTAGGGATAAGGCAGTACAATCAAGAGCTCCATTGTGAACATTCTGAATTTGAAACGTCAAATAGACATTGATTGGAGATGTCCAGACACATGACCATCTATTACTCTAAGGAGAGGTAAGGATGACAGAGATTCCAGAGTAATCAACATATCGAAAAATTTAAAACCATTGGAATGAATGAGATCACAGAGGATGAGTTTAACGGGACAGGACATGGTCCTTTCAGCATTTGAAGATAGGGTTAGAAATAAAGAGGCATTGAAGAAGAGGCAGGAGGAAGGAGACCATGGTGGAATAAAAGCAAATAATAGGGACGCTTTCTCCCCTCCCACCCCAGGAGGAAATGATCAATTGTATCAAACACTGCTGAGAGATTGATTATGATGAAGACAAGATGTAAAGATTAGTGCTGACCCAGAGGCTTCCGTGGGACTTTAGGGGAGAAATCAAGACTCGAGGATGTGAAAAATAAATGACTGGTGGGAAGGTGGGGCAATAAAGGTAAAAATATCATTCAGGGAGTTCGTGAAGGCTGCAAAATAAAGGCATCAGCAATCAGAGATGATAGGAAGTAAAGGACATTTTTAAAATGGAGATATTAAAGCACAATACGAGAATACAGTGTGAAAATACGAAGGAATTACTCTGCTATCTTCCAAGTTTTTATGAAGTTTCCACATGAGACAGTGAATTGGGCTGCAGCTGACTGAAAAAAAAAAATAAACATATTTTCCAAGCTAGGCCCAACGAATTGCCACTCTGAAAAGCTGGCAATAGGACTAAACTAAAACTGAACTACCTAGGTGGGAGTCCGTGAGGCTCCAGCGTGTTTCCTGTCCTCATACTGCAGCAGGATTCTTCCATATCCCTCTCTTTTGTCTAAATGAATTGAATTCCTCTGTAAAATTCAAAGATCACTAGGAACATGGAGCTAAACCTTACTGAAATTTTCAAAATCTATAATACGTTCTTCTATCTTGTGAATCTGCAATGAAAAGACAAAACGAGTGTTTCCCAATATATTTGGCCATAAAATATTTTTTTGAAGAATATCCCAGGGGACTGACCAGTGATCAGATGAAAACGACTTGCTTTACCTAGCGTTTACTTTTTTCACAAATTACTTGGAGGTTCACCTCTATACTTCTGGGTTTGCTTCCTTCTGTTTATACTTTACTCTTCTCTTCACCTTCCATCTATTTTGTCCAAATTTCATATTCAGACCTTTACTTTTTCACTAATTGTTTCCCTGATCCCCTCCGAATCTCTGGGAGACCGAGAAGTCACTCACATTTAATCATGAGGTAAAAATCTCTCTTCCACAGCCTTCTCATTTATGTTCTGGAAAGAGATACCTCAAAATACTTACACCAATTTTCGAAAATCTAAGCAGTAACAACGTATTTTCTTTAATATATAATGGAAGAAATTATAACAGAAAATAGTAACCAGCTAAAGCAATACTACTATTTCCAATTTTCTGTTTCAGAGACTATACATCCCCTATTACAGAACCTCAAAAGACTTTATTTTCATAGCTTCCAGAAGCTTGGAATGCCATAAATGTAGTGCGTGCCAAACACCAATTTCTTTTAACTATGAGGTGGTATTTGGCTTTGTACTGCATAGCGGCATGTTTCCATTTTAATGATGTTTGAATTTAGCATAGGGATTGGATTGTCTTTCAAATCCGCTACATTGAAATTGCACCTGCTTACCCACATCTCTTCCTAAAAAGTAAACTCAACGCTCATGGCTAGGAAAAAAAAAAAAAAACAGTTAAGAACTTCATAAGCGTACTTTCTGGGACTTGTATTTATAATCCAACACTTGTGGCAATGACACATGCTTTGCATTTGGGATCAGAAAAGCCAAGCTAATACACACTTTAATGCATTTATAGCTTTCATTAAGACAGGAACCACTTGCTTTTCACATGGCAATTTAAGTACAGAAACAATTCAGGATTTTGCTAAATAGCTCCCTGTAGTTTATGGAAGTTTACCCTATTGTGTGTGTGTGTGTGTGTGTGTGTGAGGAGGAACTATTTTTCCTGTTCCTCGCTCGATGATCTCCCCAGGGAGTGGATGAGCATCTGTTGAGGAACAGAACTGAAGGTGAAGCCCTTGGGAACAGGAATATGAGACAAGGCAAATGGGAAACCAACTCTGGGAGCAGCAGAAAAGCTCTCATGCAGAAAGCCCAGACCCATCATCAGCGGCAGCTACCACAGAAGGTTTTGAGAACTCACTGAACTGACGAGTTAGGACGCTCTGTCCCTACAGAAAAGGGGAAGAGTGGTGAGCAAGGCGCAGGAAATACACAGAATTTAAGAGTGTAGAGGATAAGGTAGAAAACAGAGAGAAAATAGAGGGAAAGGAGGAGACAGTGAAGAAGAAATTAAGAGAATGAGGAGGTTTCGTAGCCCATCTCACTATGGGATAATTGGGAAAAACGGTTACCCAATAACAATCTCAACGGACATTTTGGATTTTACATGGCTAATTTGACTACACTGTATCCAGATGGTTAATTGACTACACTAGATTTAATGACTTTTAGGTGTATCAGTGGTCCACCTAGGTGTCTGTTACGATGATAATTTACCTATTTAAGGAATGAGAAGTATTTTCAGTTGTTTTACAGAACTGCAAGTATATTAAGAGAAATAATCTCTATTTTACAATTGCATATATATATACACACATTATACATACATACACGAGGGTCTCCAACAGATAAGTACCATACGCGTACAAGATTCTTTCCCCTTCAGAAAATGGTTAGCTATGTTAAAAAATATATATATTGACAAATATTCTGACACTTGGATTTTCATTCATGCAATTCTTAAATGAAGTCCTTGAAGTTGATATTTCTCTTATCTAAAACAGACTTTTTTTCACAATAGCTATGTCTGCCTTCCTTCACTAACATCTAATTCAGTAAGAAAAAGGTTGACTTTGATTTATATGAAACAATCTTGAATGTATTTTAGAACTTTCAAAATTAAAATAGTTTCTGGGGGCACCTGGGTGGCTCAGTGGGTTAAAGCCAATGCCTTCGGCTCAGGTCATGATCTCAGGATCCTGGGATCGAGCCCCATATCGGGCTCCCTGCTCAGCAGGGAGCTAGCTTCCCCCTCTCTCTCTGCCTGCCTCTCTGCCTACTTGTGATCTCTGTCAAATAAATAAATAAAATCTTAAAAAAATAAAATAAAATAAAATAGTTTCTGAATTTTTAAAATTATGCTTTATTGGAAAAATAAAGGATTAAAATCAAAAGATAAGACTGACTTTGATCTTCAAAGCCAAGCTACATGCTTGCTGTGTGAGGCTTGCAGGAAAATAAGAACACCTTCTCAAATCTGCCTGGTACATAACTAGCCCTTAATAGCCCAGCAGACTGCTGCTTAGAACACAAATAAGGCTTTTGGATAACTGATCGATTGGAATTAAAATGTGTGGCTTATGTGTTGATGTTTCAGCGAGGCAAATAAACAGATATTAGAAAATATAGTAAAATCTAAAGATTAAATTTGGAGAAGAGAACATTGCTTTTGCTATGTGTGTTTATACTCTTTGTGTGATCTGCCTTCACACACACATATACCCATGGACACACTCAATATAATCATGATATTTCAGACCCCTTTTTGCTGTTCAAATATGAGATTCACCCAGCATTTCCCAATAGGCCTATTCATCTTCTCTAATTCCTCATTGACATAGCTAGGAGTCATTTAATTTCAAGAGTTGAAAACTCAATTCAAGAAGCTTAAAGTGAAATAGAAACGTGTTTTAGGGGCACCTGGGTGGCTCAGTGGGTTAAAGCCTCTGCCTTTGGCTCAGGTCATGATCTCAGGGTTCTGGGATTGAGCCCCACATCGGGCTCTCTGCTCAGCAGGGAGCCTGGTTCCCCCTCTCTCTGTCTCTGCCTGCTTCTCTACCTGCTTGTGATCTCTGCCTGTCAAATAAATAAAGTCTTTAAAAAGAAAAAAGAAAAGAAATATGTTTTAGGCTCATGTAATTGGGGAGGTCAGGAGTGAAGGTGGGATTAAAAAATATCTGGAGCCATTGACTTGGTAAATATCAAGAGTCTTTCTCTCTCATAAACATACACAAACACTCTCACACCTTTGATTTTTCTCCACGTGTAGCTGTATTCTCCCTTGCTGCTGATAGGCTTTTTCTACCTATCAGTGGCTTCCAGAAGCTTATTATTTGTACATCGTTATGATGATTTTCCCCATGCCTACCCACCTCCACCCTAAGGTCCCTAGTTAGTGTTTTTATTGGGCCACCTGGTTCATGGGCATGTGCCTATTTCTGGAACAATCACTGTGGTCACAAGCATGAGGTCTTCCTGTGTACTTTTGAGTGCACATGGCATGAGCCACTCATGGTGTTAAGTACCTATTCTTATAGCCAGAGTATGATCTTACCTGCAGAAAGATGAAAAGTGAAAGTGATAAAGAGAAGAGACATATGCCATGATCACAGTTATTACTTCTCCTTTTACAAAACTATATGGTTCTCCAATATAACATCCACATGATCATTTCAGAAAGACCACTGAATACTAGTTATGAATCATTGTAATCAGTACCATCACACATACAATAATGGTTATTTCTTATCTCAGGGCAAGTGCACAGGGTGTTTTTTTATATTATCTCCTGCAATTCTCTTCAAAATATTATGAAATAGACTATTTGTGTTTTGTATATTTGCAATTGTGTGTGAACCATTCAAACAACATAACCAGAAATTATAAAATGTATTCAGCTTTGGACTATGTGTAGTGGATCAAGGACCTCAAATATAATAGTGGGAGACATGATGATGGTACAGCATAGTTTTAGGTCTCTGAGAAACTTAATGTTAGAAATGTTGATAGCTGGGGCTCCTGGGTGGCTCAGTGGGTTAAAGCCTCCGCCTTCCGCTCAGATCATGATCCCAGGGTCCTGGGATAGAGCCCTGCATCAGGCTCTCTGCTCGGCAGGGAGCCTGCTTCCCTTCCTCTCTCTCTGCCTGCCTCTCTGCCTACTTGTGATCTCTGCCTGCCAAATAAATAAATAAAATCTTTAAAAAAGAAAGAAAGAAAGAAAGAAAGAAAGAAAGAAAGAAAGAAAGAAAGAAAGAAATAAATGTTGGTGGCCTCTAAGACAACACCAAGAACTCAGCAATAATTCTAATGTAATCATCATCACATATAAGACTAGGTTCAAATGAATGTTACCAAATCTGAAATAGTGACTAAGACACAATGTTAGCTTTTTCTCATGTAAATAAAGTCTGGGGGAGAAGACACAGTCCGTTTTGGAACAATGACATCACAGTCATCAGCGATCCGCCTATACAGCTCTGCTTCCTGTTCCAGCATGACTAGTCATTAGACAGCTGCAACATTCCAGCCACCAGAAAGATCTACCATAGAGGGTATGAGATAGGTGTGTCCCTCTGCCTTTCAAAACACTTCCCAGATGTTTTAGCCAGCACTTTCCACACTGCCACATGTAGCTACAAGGGATGCTGTTAAATAGGATCTTTATTCTGTTCAGTCATGTGCCACTCAAATCTGGATTCTCTAATAGAAGAAGAGGAAAGTGGCTATTGGAGCAGATGGCTAGGAGTTTCTGCCAAGAACGCTCTTATCCTTTCTTCTGCTACGTGTCACTGATATCACTCTTGCCCGGCCTATTATTGTCCGGGCCATGTTCCTTTATATGGTCAAAGGGCAAAATTCTAACCTATTATATTAAACATTAGATTTTTCTTTGTGATTTACTAGAATTATGCTATGCTTATTTCTACATTCCAGCAAATTTTGTCTTCTCTAACTGCTTTGCAAAAACTCACTAAGCTCTACATACTCTCATACTGTATGTATGTATGTACTGTTACTTACTGTAACATATTCAACTAGAGTAAAAAATAGATTTATGCTGTAGCAAATTGTATTTTTAAATGGCTGCAAGGGCATTTCTTATCCTGTGTATGCTTCAAAAAATTTGTCAGTCCTATATCAACAAATACACCCATTTCCCGTCCCCTTGAAATTGGGAAGTTGAAACTGATGAATAGAATGCAATGGAAGTGATAAAGCCTATCTCCTGATACGAGGTCACAAATAGCAGAAGAGCTTTGACTTGATTCCTCCTCTTTTGGAATGCTTGACCTTGGAACTCAGCAGCCATGCTGTGAGGAAGTCAAGTAGCCATATGGAAAGACCGCATATAAGTGTCTGGCCACGGCCTTAGCTACTAGAATCAGCCAATAATCATCATCAATTAGAACAGCAAGTGAGTGAGCCTTCTGATGGTTACTAACTCCAGTCTTTGAGCCATCTCAACTAATACATAGTGAATCAGAGCAAAGCTATCCCACTGAGCCCCGCCCAGAGTGCACATTAGTGAGCAAATTATATGTTGTCATTGTTTTAAGTCACTAAGTTTTAGGTGGTTAGTTATATAACACTAGATAACTGGAACATACATATTGATCAAAATTTAGCAACACAGCTATAAAAGTACACAATTTAAGAACTAATAAAATGAAAATATGAAGAGTTACATTATCCGACCTTCTCATTTTAAAGACAAGAAGATCCAGGGTGAGTTCACTCAAGCAAGTCGCTTAAGGCCATAAAATAATTTAGCATAGTGTACCCAAAAGTCATTCCACCAAATTCTAATTCTTCCTATGCATAATTTTTCCCATTACCTTGTCATATCTGAAATATGATTTTAAATTTTGCCATCAGAGTTGTACTGCTAGATATGAACGAGAGCTCAAGGATTCTCAACCCCCTCTATGTAATACAATCCCCTACAGTCCCTCTGGAATCATAGCCTCCTCTGCACTATTGCAAGGCTACCGAATGAGAATCTCGAGGGGTGTATGTGTGTGTGCGCCTGCAGGCACATGCACGCACGCACACACACGCACCCATATACCCATATGCAATTTCTACATGAAATTCTAATGAGCATGGGGCACTGTGGCTCAGTGGGTTAGGCCTCTGTCTTCGGCTCGGGTCATGATCTCAGGGTCCTGGGATCGAGCCCCACATTGGGCTCTCTGCTCAGCAGGGAGCCTGCTTCCCCTTCTCTCTCTGCCTGCCTCTCTGCCTACTTGTGATCTCTGTGTCAAATAAATAAATAAAATCTTAAAAAAAAAAAAGAAATTCTAATGAGCAGACACTGTTGAGACTTGTTGGTATGGATCGTGTTCCCTGGAGGGATGTTCCTTTATAATAGAAAATTGCAGATAAGAAATATTTGTTACATTCAATGGTGGATCTGCCCTCGGACCCTACTGCTTTTATCTATATAAAACGAAGTAGAATATCAATAGACCATATTTAACAAAAAATAAAAATAGCAGACCATATTAGATTAAACATAAGAAGAGGAAAGTTGTTCTATTGTGTAATCCTTTTCTATATTATATTTTCCTAAGAGTCTTCCAGGCATTAGTTCTGACACTCTAGTCAGAAACTATGCTTGGCAATGGGATCTCAAAAAAGAAAAAGAAAAAGACTTGCCAGCTTAATGAGGTAGGTTTTTGGAAAGTTGGCAATTTCAAGTTCATGTGATAAAGCCATAATAGTACTTATAGGCTGCAATGGTGTCACAGAATAAAGGCTCTTATTTCAACCTAGAAGCACTTGGATAATTTCATAGAGGAGATAGTACCTGAGATGACTCTTAAAGAATCAATCATAAATCTGGAAAAGTAAACTGGGCATGTTATTTGAGAGGAGGATAGTATGGTACAGGGGTCAATAAACTACAGTCCATGGGCTACATCTGGCCTAGTGCCTATGTTTGTAAATAAAGTTTTATGTAAACACAGTCCTGCCCCATTGTTACAGCAGAGTTTACTAGTCATGACAGACTAGAAGCCCCACAAAGCCAAAGGTAATTTACTATCTTGGCCTTCATAGAAAAAGGTATAGAGAGACCTTTGATATAGAGAGAATAGTATCCAAAGTACCACTATATGTTTGAGAAATTATAGAAGTTAAATATACAAAATACAAAATTTAAAGCAGAGAAAGGAAGTTTTGAGTCTGAAATCATAAGTAGGAAACATGAATGTCTGAGTGATGTTAAGATGCTTGTGTTTTATTGTGTCATGGAGAACAAATTATGAGCTTTAAGGAGCAGAGTGACATGGTCAGATTTTAGCAAGATTGCTCTGGTTGTATTGTGGAAATATTTAAGAAATGTAATATAGCAAACAAGTGAGCAGTTAAGAAGTGAGATTTTCTGAGGACCTCAAGTCAGACAAAGAAAAGGGGTGAGTAGGAGGGGATTTATAGTAGCTCTTTAGTAAGTAAACCCAGCAAAACTGTCTGAAACTCATCTGTCCTGATTTTGAAATAAGTCTACAAGTTTTTGACACTCTCCCATTCAAAAGGTGGAGCCTAGTTACACTTCTCTCAAATGTCAGCTAGACCTCGGGACTCCTTTTAATGAACGGAATGTGACAGAAGTGATGGTATGTGACTTCCTAGGTAAGGTCATAAAGAACACAACTTCCACCTGACTCTCTCCCTTCGCTCCAGAGGAAGCCAGATCCTACGTCACAAGAATTCTCAAGCAGTTTTAGGTCAGTTCTACAGGAAGAGGATGAGGGCTCCTGCAAGGATCACTACCAATTTGCCAGCAATGTGAGTGAGATTCCTTGGAACCAGATCTGACAGCCCATTTAAGCCTTCAGTTGACTGTATGCCAGACCAACATTTTGACTACATCCCCATGAGTGACCCTGAAACAGAATTCCTCAGCCAAGCTGCTTCATATTCTTGACTCCATGAACCGTGAGAGCAATAAATGTTTATTGTTGCTTTCAGTCACTGACTACCGTAACAATTTATTATGTAGCAATAGATCATCAATATATCATCATTGCCTGAAATGGAAGTGCAAGGGGAGAAAAAACTGGGGCGTGGGGAGTGCTATTTGCAGTATGGACCATGCTGATTTGGGGATATCCAAATGAACAAGTTGAGAAGAACTTTGATATTCTCTCCTCTGATAGTTGGAGACTGGCCAGAGATCAAACCAGTATACCTTGAGGCACCTATCTGTTCAGAAGTACAATTTCCAGACACTCTTTTCAATTTCATTTTTATTTTAGTGAGGAGATCTTCATTTACAGCAAACACTTTGCCCTTACACTTAATTTGTGTCCATTCGTATGTAACCTCTCCTAGTTCAGCAAATAACTTATAAAAATGAAAAATGTCTAAAAAGAAGAGAACTTAAGATATTAAGGCTTTCAGCTTTCTGGCTTATATTCAAACGTCCTGATAAAGAAACAAGGCTCTCAACTGACAACCAATGTACCTGAGAGCTAGAAAAGTTTCCACGGAGAGCCAAGTTATAGACACTGGACCTTATCAGTGAGTCATAGGAATTCAAATCCCAGGGTTTGATAATATTTTCCTTAGATACTCTAATCATACCCAAGCCGGAATTTGCTTGGCTATATTCAATAGATAGGACCAATGAGGTTGATGGAGTGTCCAAATATACGCATAGTGAAGATAGGAAATGACTCTATGTTGAATTCCTAGGCTCAGCTTTCAGCTTTTAGCATAGATCTATCCCTAGAACCTTTCTTTGCCTATCAGCAGAAATGTTCTCTGCCTCAGTTGAGAGCATTGGAAAAAACATATATAGTTAAATATTTATACATCAATAAGGAATATCTACAAAAAACATACTCACTCTAGTTCAAGGGAGATTAAATTTAGGAATCATTAAAAATATATGTATCTCAAACACCAAATGGACTAAAAAAATATAAATGTCAAAAAACACAAATTGTAAATTAATACTTATCATTTTAGGTCTTTAAAAAGCAGACATGTTTAGCTCCTTGTGTTTGTTCATTCAACAAACATTTAATTAGTCCCCATCATTCCTGAGGCATCATGGTAGAAACTGAGGACATGAGGTCGATAACACAAAACTCTTCCCCTGGGTAGCAGATGATCTCGACAAACTGAAATCTATCACCTTTTTCTATTATCAAGAAAACTAAATTTTTCATGTTCACAAAATTAAACACAAACACAGATACGATTTCAGAGAAAAAGTGAACCACTCTTGTCCGTGTCAGACATGAGTTCTGGTGTTCCCCTTAACAACCACAAACTGCTCTGCCAAGTTTAAAGTAATAACCATATGCGGCTTCGTTTGTCTTTTAACTCTCTTATTTGCCAGGATAATTCCTTTTTTTCTTCAGTCTCATTTCCTCCTCTAAAAATCCAAGAAAATAATTAATGAATCGCTGAAAGAAACTTTCATCCTGGATAACAGGTCAAGTTTACTCTGTTATTTTCAAGGGTGTGGGTGGTGAGCCGGATTTCACTTACTTAGGAGACGAAAAGTTAGTGTGTCTTTTCAATATTGAATATAGAATGGAAATTAATTTCTCACCATAGTGGGCAATAGATGTGGTCAAAAAAGAGGAAAAATGGCCTGACTTCTATTAGTTGTGGTCAAAAAAGAGCACAGAGATCTTACTATCCAAAATTGGATGACGCTAACAGAGCCTACTTTATCCTAAAAACTGCTGTGGAATTTGAACAGGATCATCCCATCTGACTTCAAATTTCCTATTAAAACAACAGCGAAATGTTCTTCAGGTCCTTGTGAAGCTTTGAGAGATTGGACCCCAAGCAGCTAAGTGAGGGACCTGCAGGGTTGTTCTGAGGAGATGGGATTGACAGTCCCCTAATCTGTTCAGACAGAACTCCTATGAGAGTGAGTCATAAAAAGGACACAAAATACCCACAGTTCCTACTGCTATGTCATCTCCCCCTTATAACTCACCCTCCTCCCCCCACAATAGGCACGGAGCCTACATAGAATTTTGGTCAGATTGCAAAACAGTTTAAGGCCTAAATCCATAGATAGCAAATAGTAAAGGCAACCATCCCTAATCTCCCTCGAACACGCCAAATGGGAAGTTCTTTCGGAGAGACCCGCACAGGAATGATTTTTTTAAACTTTTGTGTTCTGACAGGATTGTCTTTATGACTGTAAACCCAATTTACTCTAAAAGACTCTCTCGAGGTACTTTTTGAAGACAAGAGGAAAATGAACAAAGGGGTCTATGGTTTATTAGAGAAAAACATATTTAAAGGATCTCAAAGGAAAGAGGCACTTTTCCCATTTGAGAGATAATAAGGATTTAAGAACAAAACCTCTATGATATTCATAGATGGTCCCAAGACTTTTGTTTTATTCCTAGGAAAAAAAGCAAAATTTAAGCCACACAGTCAAGATTTTCTTGGGCTTTATTAAAAACAGTTTATTATAATTCCTATTTTGTCTTTGCTTTTTGTAGTTGCATTACAAATACGCACCTTACATATACATCTATTTTCAGAAAGCGGAAGCTTACTTGTGCGGTTGGTTATTTTTAAAAGTGCTTCATGTTCCAGGGAGGTGTTATGACTTGTCCTCAACCCATATGAAGAAAGAATAAGTGTGAAAAAGCATTTGTTCTCTGTTCATAAATAAGTTGTTATGCACTCCGTGTTGAAACTCCTGACAGGGACAAAGGACTGAAGGAGACTTGCAAGGACTTAGCTCATAATTCAAGTAGGTGCCATTGCATTATGGTGGGAGACTGGAAAGTTGCAGTAGAATTGCATGAGCAATCATATTGGCTGTTATAAATCAGCAGATAATGCTTTTATTAATTATTTATTGAGTCTTGCTTTTGGTTTTGCACAGGACTTCAGCTTTAGAATTATTTTAAGCCAGAACATAGGACCACACCCTCATTAGGTCATAACTCCTTTCTAACTAGATCTCTGGAACATTATTTATGTAGGTAGACTTATTAGCCTCATTAACGATGAAGTAATCATATTTATTATCCAAAGTTAAACATGACGTACTTTTGGCTTTTTGTCAATTGTAGATGAGATGAAGAATTTTGGTGTGTATCTAAAATATCTTACGTGACATGAGATACTTATTTTTCTTGGGACCATGCCTGACTATTTCTGTGAGCACAATAAATGAATGGACTCCTCTGAAATAGAACATATGCAAGTAGATGAGGGGGTAGAATAAGGGACTACCAAAGAGAACAGCATGAGGTGAGGCGAGGGGCTTGATGCCCTTCTTTAATCATTTCAATTTGGTTTCAGAGAGTCTTAGTGTAAGAAGGGTTAGCATAGTTAACAAAGCTTTCAAGGGGAAAGTCTACCAATGGCATGAGCAGATAAGTAAATGTCTGAGGGTTGGTTGTGAAAGGAGGTAAAGACAAAAAAAGATTAAAAAAAGTAAGACTGGATGAAAGAAGTAGCATAGCTACACTATACTGGGAAGAGCTGTGTTGCTATAATTACCCAACAATTGTGCCAAAAACCAACGATTTGCAAAGTACTGTGAGGAGGGGCTCTTACGCCTTCCAGTTCTGATTATAAGGAGGAGGTAAAAATGAACAACTATTAAGCAGCTGTATTTATGTATTATTTAATTTTATAGCAACCATAGAAGGTAAATATTAATATTTCCTTTTTCTATAGGTTCAGAAAAACTAGGTAACCTGCTCTAGGTCAAACATCTACATAAAATTCAATTTTGGACCTGTGGATTCTTCTCCAAAAATCCAGTTTATTAATGGGTTTATCAGTGAGACAAGTTCACAAAAATAGTATGAAACAAGCTCCTTTGTACAAAAATATTTAACAGCAGGGGCGCCTGGGTGGCTCAGTGGGTTAAAGCCTCTGCTTTCGGCTCAGGTCATGATCCCAGGGTCCTGGGATCCAGCCCCACATCAGGCTCTCTGCTCCGCGAAGAGCCTGCTTCCTCCTCTCTCTCCCTGCCTGCCTCTCTTGCCTACTTGTAATCTCTGTCAAATAAATAAATAAAATCTTAAAAAAAAATTTAACAGCATGTAGACTTTTTTCAGACAGAGCAATTTGTACATCTAATAATGCAAAGGTAAAATTTTCATGTAATTTTGAATACATTTGACAAAAGATGTGAAACTTGTGGTAATAACAGACATGCCAAGTTATGAAAGTTTTCATTTATTCTATCAAGAAACTTAATGTCTCACTTAAGTCCCATTCCATCTAATGTTTTGTTTTGCTTTTTTTCAAGCTATTTATTACTAGGGAAATTTCTGCTCTAAGATGAACTTTCTCAAGAGTTGCCCTGGGTTGGTGGTAAACTGTTAAGTTTGAGGAGAAAGGAAGAAGGTTTATACAACTAGTATTTAGTCATAGGTAGGGGAGGAATATCTACCTCCAGATCGAGAAATATCTATTTAATGGGTCTAATGCCGGCCCTTGCTCTAGATGCAGCTTGTCCTATTTGGTATTTATGTAGTCATGGTCAACAACTGGCTGAGAGCGAGCCAGTCTCTGGTGGGACCCTTGCATGTAAGAACACTGCAGTAACCTCCCGTGTCATTCTGGACAACAGAAGACCCAAAGGGACTGTCTCTGAATCTCTCGTGTCTATCTATGCCATGACACTGATCTTAGTCCATTCAGGCTGCTATGACAAAATAAAATAAACTAGGTGGCTCATGACAAAAATATGTGTCTCCCAGCTCTGGAAGCTAAAAGTGCAAGATCAGGGTGCCTGAACAGTCAGTCATGTTCTGGTGACCCTCTCCCAGCTGCAGACTGCTGACTTGTCACTGTATCCTCACATGGTGGGAGGGACAAGCTATCCTTCTCGGGCCACTTTTATAAGGGACGAATTTCATGAGAATCATGAATCATATGCCACCATTCATGATCACCTTTCAAAGGCCCACTTCCTAACACCATCATCTTGGGAATTAGATTTCAACATATAAATGTGGGGAGACACCTATTCAGACCATAGCCACATCCTTTCTACTCCATGGCTAATGTCCCATGACAACATGGCACTTCCCTCTGAAGCCTCACATCTTAGTGTGCCCCCATCTAGGAAATGGGGCACAGATTCTCTTAACTCATCCCTCAATTTAAAGAAGATACTGTATCATTTCATCCCGCCCTTCAGAGTTAACCTTGAGTAACGTGGCTCTTGGTCTGCTGCTAACTCTATATGCAATATTCTTCTCTCCTTCCCAGAACAGAAGTATTTTACATTACATGGGGAGGGAGTGAGATATGCTGTCCTTGCTGACCCAGGTCATTTAAGCTTAAAGGGTAGAAATGTGCCACCTTTTTTCTCTGGTCTATTTTGGCAATTCCATCCCCCGCTTCCTGGCAACAGTGGCTCTAAGGGCCAAATCTAAAAAGGAAAACTCACAAGGTAAAAGGCGGCATGCAAGAGAATAAATAAACACCTGGAATTAAGTTATAGTTCTACCACTGTTTGTCTCTAGAAACTCCATGTTTCTAGAACATAGAAACATGAAACTTCATGTTTCATATATTCAATCAGTAATGCAGATGTTAATGACTTTTAAACACAATTTTAAACTGGGATTACTATAGCACAGGCACCTGGATGGAAAGAGAAATATTTAGTCAGTAACCCAGATGTTTCCAGATATTTAGTACTGTCTATACAACAAAAATGCCTAAATCTGTTTCCATTTTGGGGACTGTTTGGGGGACTGTATACAATTATATAAAACACAGTTTTAACTTTAAAATCTGGAAGGAAATAAACAGTATTCTTTAAGGAGCCAGAAGGGTAGGAAAAAATAACTTGAGAAATTTAAAAGTGCATATATAGTTACATAAATATATAATATAATAGGTATTATATGTAAATATTAGAGAGGGAGACTTATTTTTCTCTTCTAGTACTCATTCTACCTGATGGGATGGTTAGCTACATTTTCATTGGCTGTGAAATTTAATATAGTAATCTTATAGAGAAACAAATATAATCCTGGGTCTTTTCCTATGAATCAAAACTATCTCTACATGCTTAAGTTCTTAATTATTTTAGGTATAAGAATCAGAAAATGTTCAGAAACACAGAAATTTTCAAGTGAGTAGTTTCATTTTTATTAAATTGGATTCTTCTAAAAGTCTTTTACTACACAAGCCTCCGATACACGTTGCACATCAGAGAATTCCAATAAGCCTTGAAGATCTAATCCTTTACATCCTAAAATTCGTGTAAACCTTTTGCATAATAAATATCTTGACAAACACACATACTTTGTTTCATGAATGCTGCGATCTTTTCTGGGGACATAGTATTTTTTTAAAGGCAAAATGTGGTTTACACCATGATCAATTATTCAACTACAGCTTTAAAATGGTTATTTATATATTGCTTAATATGGTTGCCTTGTTTAATGGTTATTTTCATTATTTATTAGATTAATGTTGTAAACACAGTATTGATCCAAAGGGCAATGCTTTTCATAAAATATATCTAACCGTAAAATAGAGCAATAAAAGTTGAAATATAAAAACTCCTAGATCAGTTTCATTATCCCCTTAGATACATGTGTAAACGTCTGTGCTTCTGAAATACAGGTGCAGGGGACAATTTAACTATTAGCTGCACAATTGTCAAACATCATCACCACTGGTCCAATTATCTTTTTGAATATATTTTAATTCTGCACTTTTTAGGAAAATATTTTAATTTAGAATATTCTGTTTAATAAGAAAAATGTCATATATACAAGGAATATAGTGAATTACGAGATATGAAATTATTTTGCCCTGATACTCTTAAACTTCTGAATGCTAAGACCCAGTGAGATTGAAAATTTTCCAATGCATCATAATGTGTAATAAATGGACTTACCATTTCTCCCCACTTTACATACATCCCATCATCCCAACCTACACATGCTGGCAATTTAATCCAGTTTTTGACACTGCTTATTTTAACAGCAAGTTCTCACACTCTTTCTCTTCCTTTGAATGAGCTTTCATTCCTAACACAACTTGTTCTCTTTAGCAAGCCACCATAAAATTATTACAGTAAACACTCCTGTATGTGTTCGGCCTTGGAGGGATTCTGAGTTCTTAGAAGATGTAATTCATCTTCAGAATGTCTCTTGCATAGACCTGTTTTCTGTTGCCATTGCCAGCACAGTGCTGACCCTCTTAACTTCTTGTCCACATACCGCATGGCCACCTACCAGGTCTCTTTCCCACCAACACTTCAGCCACTGCTAGAGTTAGGGCTAGTCCCCCTGTTGGAAAACATTCTCCTCCCATCACTTGTAATAAATAACCATTACCGAGCCAAGCATTTTGAGCTCCCCATTCTATAACCCAGCCTCTATTTCATCCTTCTGCTTGTCCCCCTGCCTCCGCATGTGGCTGTCTCTTTGCCATTCCTCATGTTTGCCCGCACGTCGTTACTGTTTTTAGCTCAAGCTTTCTCCATGGGCAAGGATCAAATAGATTCCTGCTTCAGACGAAACCGCACCCTCCTCTGAGCTGGTCACGGGTATCACTGTTCAAATCCATTATCTGCTCTCGGGTACTGTCATAAGATTGTCACAGCACATGTCACAATCCTCTAAATGTCCTCATGTACACCTGTCCCCCTCCCGGAATGACAGCAGGTGGAGGCAAGAGAGGAAATTCACTTTGCTTCTGTTAGTCAGCAGTGTCTTCAACACCAAACGGGAACCGGTTGATTTGACTGAAAGCTTGGGTGATTTAAAAATCTGTCACATTATGCATATTTTTGCCTGAATAAAAAAAAAATGCATTTATTTTTTCTTGATGATTCAGGGCAAAATTCACTGACATTGTACATTGGGCTACAATCCCTCAGGAACCACTCTAGGTCAGGTCCTTTGTCTCTGGAGTAAATGGCTACAAACTGCAGAGATTTGATTCCGGAAGTTCTAAATCCTCCGACTCCCTGCTGGCAGCTTTATTTCAATCAACTGCCTGGGGGTAGGCCTGAAGGGGTTCCTCTTCCTCCCTCACAGAAGAACATCAAGGTATCCATAGCAGCAGATTGTTTCCAAGCCCGACTGCCCTGACACGTTGCAGATTGTTCCTGAAATGCTGTATAGTACTGGCTCCAAAGAATTGGACTCCATGAGAAATAATGGCAACTGCCTTATATTTGGGCAAGAACAAGTTGGAATTTGGTTTCTATAGCTTCGCTTCTCAGTGGGATGGATGCTCTCACTTTCAGAGAATCGGGAAGCCAGGACTGAGGGCTAGCTAGCACTCTCAGCGGGGTAGAGATCATCATGTCCCAAGGGGCCCATTCCCTCATCCCGCCTTCCTGTGTACAGAAATGGAGCCAAACCTCCTTCTGGTGGTGGACAACCTCTGCCCAGTAGCCTCACTATTATTGCTTCCTTTTCAATAGGAACGCCAACTGTTTTACCACTGCTTTGTTGGTTGGAAGGTCATGGGGCATCAGGTCAGCAGAGCCCTCAAGGGAGGTAAAATATAGCAAGGGCGAAAACCCAATGCCAGCTGAGGGAACGTGGCTTTGATTTCCTCCAGGAGCTTCCAATCATGTTCCATGCCTCCCTCTCCCTGCTCTCCTCAAAGTTATACCTTCTGGATTCAATAATAGCTACTGTTCATTTCTTTATGGCTTTTTCTGTACTTTTCCAAGCAACCTTGGTTTTTCTGAGTCGATGTCTCTTTCTCCTTGAAAGTAGATACATTGATATACATTGATTTCACATGAACAATCAGGGTAGTACAATAGTATTTTTGTTTTAGTTTTTGTTGTTGTTGTTGTTGTTTTAAACACAAAATCTGTGTTTAAGACCTCTTTCGAGAATTCTTCTGTGAACAAAAATCATTCCCAGTGGCATATGGGAGCACGTGAAGCATATTCACAGAGGGAACGAGCGGAGCCTATTTGTCCTCCTACATTTCCTCCTGGAGCTCAGCTCATACTTGGCTGCCAGAAGGAAATGTTTCTCAGAGCAGCTTTTATGTGGTCATAGATCTGAGGCCAGGCACTGCCTTTCTGGTTCTTCAAAAAATGCTTTCTATATAAATGATTACAAGCCCAGAAATCCAGAAGTTTGTACATGCTCTGCTTTGGTTGCCAACATATAGTGATCTTTAAAAAGTCACTAATATTTGAGCCTCAGTCTCCTTCTTTGTTAAATCGAGATACTAATCCTTGGCCTCCTATCTTGTGGCATGGATGTAAAAAGATCAGGTGAAATTAGAAGGGAAAAACACAAAAATACCTAAAACATCAACTATAATAACGAGATAATTTATATGATCTTACTTTGTAAACTCTAAAAGGATCCATAAAAGCAATTATGCTTTTTAATTGTAATTGTTCCCCAAGAATACCGAGGACATTAGCATAGCTGCAAGGTCAGGGAGAGTAATGCCTAACATTTAGTTGCTACTCTTCTGCCCTTGCTACACTATACTCACCTCCTGAGTGCCCTTCCAGGAAGCTTTCTCCTCGTAATTGCTCAAGCCAGTTTCTTGTTGGCAGCCAAAATTAAGACTTTTATATCTTAAATGAAAATACTTATGCTTAGCAAATACAAGGACATTTCTGGAAGATCATCCAAAATATCTTTACTGTCCTTATCCTCGGAGACCCAGAGACCCTCACATTATTTGTGATAGATGTTCTAGGAAGACGGTGGTTATTTAAAGCCCATATGGCATGCAGATCAGTGGGAGACAGAAGAAAAAAGTCACCTTCCTAGATCTCTCTAGTTAGGCCACCAATTAATTATTCTCTTGGAAAACTGCAGTGTGTAAAAATCTGTGAGAGTTTGAAGTCCGTGTTGTATTTTATATCTATAAATACAGCGACAAAGCCTGATATTTTCTTGGCAAATTTTGGCCTGAAGAGATACGGCTGACTCCCTGCCATGTGGTAATACCACAGCACTATCAGCAGATCTAAGCAAACACAAACCTTCAGGTAAATATCCTGTCATTCTTTCCCCACCCCTCAACTGTCATGTATATGAGGTGAGTCCTACCAATGTGCATTTGATTTTGAATTAGGCTGGATATTCTAGTGCCCATTGACGGACAGTGTTTTCTCCACTCAAGAACTTCAAAGATATGTTAAAAAAAAAAGATCCATTTTTTATCCAAAAGGTTTATTTTCACTGATTGGGTCTGTATTTTGTCTAATTTAAATTTAAAAAATATATTAGGTAGATTGTATTTTTCACTAAACATTAAAGTAATTTAAAGTAACTGAAGCCTTTAAATCAAGAGGTGTACTGGGGCGCCTGGGTGGCTCAGTGGGTTAAAGCCTCTGCCTTCAGCTCAGGTCATGATCCCAGGGTCCTAGAATCCAGCCCCGCATCGAGCTCTCTGCTCCACAGGGAGCCTGCTTCCTCCTCTGTCTCTGCCTGCCTCTCTGCCTACTTGTGATTTCTGTCTGTCAAATAAATAAATAAAAATCTTTAAAAAAAAAAAAAAGAGATGTACTAAGCATCCATCCAAAAGCAACAAAATACACATTCTTCTCAAGTGCACATGGAACACTCCCCAGGATAGATCATATATTAGTTCACAAAATAATATTCTTTTTTAAAAAAAGGATTTTATTTATTTATTTGAGAGAGAGAGAGAGAGAGAGAGGAGAGAGTGTGTGTCCACAAATAGGAGGGAGGTTTAGAGGAAGAAGTAGGCTCCCGGCTGAGCAGGGAGCCCACATGGGGCTTGATCCCAGGACCCTGGGATCATGACCCAAGGTGAAGGAGACACTTAACTGGTTGAGCCACCCACGTGTCCCACAAAGTAATATTCTTAATAAATGTAAGAATATTGAAATCATATCAAGCATCTTATCCAACTGCAGTGGTATGAAATTAGAAATCAGTTACAAGAAGAAAAACAGAATATTCAGACAAATGTGGATATTAAACAGCATGATACTGAACCACTGGGTCAAAGAAGAAAGAAAAATTAAAAATACCATAAGACAGGGGCCCCTTGGTGGCTCAGTAGTTAAGCATCTGCCTTTGGCTCAGGTCATGATCCCAGGGTTCAGGGATTGAGCCCCACATTGGGCTCCCTGCTCTGCAGGGGCCCTACTTCTCCCTCTCCCACTCCTTCTGCTGTGTTCCCTCTCTCACTGCGTCTCTGTCAAATAAATAAATAAAATATTTTAAAATATATATATATACACACATATATAAGGTATAAATATGTGTGTGTGTATATATACATATATATACAAAATATATATATAATAAAATATATTATATTTAATATAATAAATATTATAAATATATAATATATATTACGTAATATATATATTACATAAAATATATAATATATATTACATAATATATATTATATATTATAAATATATAATAAATATAAAAATATATTATATTTAATAAAATAAAAATATATATATATAATATATATACAAAATATATATATATACACACACACACCTTAAGGCAAATGAGAAAAAGGAAAACATACCAAAACTTATGGGATACAGCAAAAGTGGTTCTAAGAGGGAAACTTCCTATGCCAAGAAACAAGAAAAATTTCAAACAACCTAATGTTACACCTCAAGAAACCAAAAGAAGAAAGGCAAATGAAGCCCAAGTTTAGAAGGAAGGAAATAAATATCAGAGTGGAAATAAAGGAAAGATCAATGAAAGAGCTGTTTTGCTTTGTTTCTGAAAAGTTAAAATTGACATACCTTTTGCTAGACCCATCAAGAAAAAATTACTCAAAGAAATAAAATCAGAAATGAAAGAAGAAATATTCTAAGTGATCATTTACAATAGCCAAGACATGGAAAAAAACCCAACTGTACATACGATGGCTGAATGCATAAAGAAAAATGTGGTAGATATATACAATGGAATAGTACTCATCCATCAAAATGAAGGAAATCATGCCATTTGCAACAACATGGATGGAACTTGAGGGTACAAAACAAAACAAAACTGAACTCATTCATATATACAGAGAATACACTGGTGGTTGCCAGAAGTGGGGGCTGTGGAGAATGGATGAAATGTGTGAAGGTGGTGAAAAAGTACCAACTTCCAGTTATAAAACAAATAAATCCTGGGGATGTAATATATAGCATGGGACTATAGTTAGCAACACTGTATTGTATATTTGAAAGTTGCTAAGAGTAAACCCTAAAAGGTCTCATCACAAGAAACAAAATTATAACTACATGGGGTGATGAATATTAACGACTTATTGTGATGATTGTTTCACAATAAATACAGATACAGAATCATTATGTTGGACACCTAAAAGGTTTATATATCAATTACATCTCAATAAAAAAGAGATAAACTTAATAGTCACAACTAATGGTATCCAGAAGTTAAAGTCCATAATCTTAATTGATATTGTTTTCTCTCTTTACAAATTAGTAAGTGATCCTTATAAATAGCATATACCCACACAGGTTGGTTCCATTTTATGGGGAAATTTCCATCTCACTGGTATACTCTGTGCTATTCAAGAATCCTACATTCCTTCTAAGTTTACTTGGTATTTCTTCCTGAGCTGTTGTTATTTTGAAATATTTTACTCTTTCCATGTCCTAGTCACACCTCTAAGTTCACAGATAGATCAAAGTGTTAGTGCATGTAGAGTAACATGGTAACAAATGGTTTCATTAATATTTCTTCAGCTCCTTTATTTCCCAGGCATCAAATCCTATCATCTCTAATTCAGCAATGTCTCTTTGTCACCCCTGTCCTATGCCCACAGTGACCGACTATCCTATTTTAGAAGACCCTTCTTGGGGGTCTCCTCACCTCCAAATTCAATTTTGGCTAATCAGCCCTTCACACTGATTCCAGGAAAACTTCCCTAAAACACAGGTCAGATCATGCCCTTTCCTTCCTCACTTTTTCAACAACTCCCTATTGCCTAAAAACAAATCTCTGCATTGACTTTGAAGTTCTATAGTCTGACCTTCGATATCTATCTCAACCTAATTATACTCAGTATCTAATAGCTGATGGCTATTTGGGATTTGAGAATGATCAGTCTGACTACTATATCCTGAATTAAATAGAAGAGGTGTTATCTGCAACCAGAAAAAAAATCAACTAGTGGGTGGTTGAAAGTATAATGTAAAGTAGGGAAGGTCTAAAAAACAGAACAAAAAAAAGAGTGATAGCATTTGGAATTTGATGGATGTAATATCCATTGTGTCAGTAATTGCTTACTTTCATTTGCTCTAAATTTAACCTCTTCTAGGTAAGGTTCTGGAGTGTCTACATGCTGCATTTTCTAACAAAGACATATGCAAAGCCATATTTGCTCTAACAATATCTTTTCCTGTAAACTTGTGTTTTTCCCTTTCCTGAGTTGAGATCATTGTCAGTTGAGAAGTCACACACAGCTAACATCTCTTCAAATGGTGGCTCCTTCATTGTTCCAGTGTAGCTGTCCTTCTGTCTCCAGGTTTAGATACTAACTATAATACATAAGAGAGAAATTAACCATTGTTTCTCACAATAGTGTTTTAATTATTGTTTGCTTTCCATTTTTCCTAATTTATTCATTCATTTGACAATTTTTTCATCAAATTTATTATGGGCCAAGTATTATTCTAATCATGAAAGTAAAATAGTAGTAGTTGACTAACATACACAATCTCTAGTTGTATGGAAGACGTATGAGTCTATTAGAAAATTCATCAGGAATTACATTATACAAATCATTTATAAAAATGTCAGATTTGCCCAGGCAACAGTTCCCGTGTACCTGATTTCAATTTCAGTCTCTTAGTTTTCCATTTGTTGTATTCCCTATCTGTAAGGATTTTTTTTTATTAAAAAATATCTCCTTGACAAACCATAAGTGACTCTTAATCTCACAAAACAAACTGAGGGTTGCTGGGGAGAGGGGGTCGGGAAAGGGGGGTGGGGTAATGGACAGTGGGGAGGGTATGTGCTATGGTTAGTGCTGTGAAGTGTGTAAACCTGGCGATTCACAGACATGTACCCCTGGGGATAAAAATATGTTTATAAAAAAAAATAAAAATTAAAAAAAAAAATGTTAAAAAAAATCTCCTTATTTAAATTCTTATTATATCTGAGATACCTAAGTTTTTTAGACAAGGAAGTCTATAAAACAGTATATTAAATTCTAAATGAATAATAATTATTGCTCCCCCCTTTTTCACCTGTGTATTAGGTGGCAGCAAATAGTCCATATTTCTAGGGAGATAAGATTGCATCAGCGAATTTAGTATAAAACACACCAGACTGAGAAGGTAGATAATAACTTTTAAATTATAATCAGAGATACTTGATATTGAATTCACACTATGTTACTTTGAGTTTGTGAACATGAGCAAATTCCTAGACATTGCCAAACCTGAGAATTCTCATCGATGAAACTAGAATACATAAAGAGCTGAAATAGGCTTAACTTAAATTTTAATTTC
This sequence comes from Mellivora capensis, assembly GCA_004024625.1. Taxonomy (NCBI): domain Eukaryota; kingdom Metazoa; phylum Chordata; class Mammalia; order Carnivora; family Mustelidae; genus Mellivora; species Mellivora capensis. Next base: position 193,656 of record PISX010001018.1, on the reverse strand, counting down.
TTTTTAAGATTTTATTTATTTATTTGACAGAGATCACAAGTAGGCAGAGAGGCAGGCAGAGAGAGAGAGGGAAGCAGGCTCCCTGCTGAGCAGAGATCCCGATGAGGGACTCTTTGATGCCAGGACCCTGGGATCATGACCTGAGCCGAAGGCAGAGGCTTTAACCTACTGAGCCACCCAGGCGCCCCTAAATTTTAATTTTTAATGAATTTTAATAATAATTTTAAAATTTATGTAAGGTATCTTATACAGTGTCCAGCATAACATGGGCACCCAAGGGTACCTTTTTTTTTTTTTTTACTATTAATATTTCAGCTTTCAACCAACTTAGTTGAAGTCAATAAGCACGAAGGACATCGAGAAGGAATTTCTCCCATATGGAATAACATACATGAACCAGGAGGACATTACAATAAGTGAAATAGGCCAGTCACAGGGCAAACACTGCATGATTCTACTCAAGAAGTATCTAAAGTAGTCAAACTCATAGAAGCAAAGAGTGGAATGACAGTTTCCAAGGCTGAGGAGAGAGTGAAATGAGGAGTTGCTATTCAACAGGGATAAGTTTCAGTTATAGAAATCTTCTGTATAACACAGTGCCTATAATTAATAAAACTGTATTGTGCACTTAAAACTTTAAGAAACTAGGTCTGATGTTGAGAGTATTTACCAAAAAAATAAAAAAATAAAAGTGGCAGAAGGAAATTTTTGGAAGTGATGCATGATTATCACCTGATTGTGGTGATGGTTTTATGGTTGTATGCATAGAGTAAACTCATCAAATTGTATACATTAAATATGTGCATTTTAATATAGCAATTATATCTCATTGAAGCTTTTTTTTTTCTAGGAGCAATATGTTTCAGGCCTTATGATACAGTAGGAAGCAACAATAAATTACCATAACCCAGTTTCCGCAACTTTCCAATGTCTAGTGGAGGAGACACACTCAGACTTCATTGTACGCTCTCCAACCTCAGGGATGGGGTCTGTTTTTGCATACCACTGACTCTCAGTGGTAATCACAGTGCCTGCAATACTAATTTGGGCAGGGAAGGGAAGCCAGTCATAATCCCAAGTATACTACATTAATCAGTCTGATTCACATCTTTAAGACCAGTCCATAAATGGTCAAACCAGTAACACGCACAACAGGGCAAAATTTTATCTCTTTTCCCAGAAAGCCAGATTTACCATGAAGCCAGTGAAGCTTATTGCTCAAAGTTCCCTATCTCTTAATTTTATATTAATAACTCACATTCTTTTTTTTTTAAAGAAGGAGTTCCAAATTGTATAAACTTTGGGCAATGAAAAACCTGGATATACTATCCTTGCCAAGGTGTATACAACTCTTATTTAAAATGGGAGTGGGGTTAAATTTAAAAAAAATGATAAAATAAAAACTCATATGTGGTAATGAAAAAAAAAGATCCATGCGCTAGAAGAGGTTGGTGCCTGTTGATACTACTACTGCCCATGGAAAAAGTGCTATACATAGTCATATAAACCGTAATAGTGTCTTATGATTAGAATATGAAACTTATGAAAAATGGAGATGTTTCTAAAATTATTTCAGATGCAACAGTCAATGTTTCTTTTAAAACAGAAACACAGAGGGCTTAGTCTGTTAAGCATCTGACTTGGGTTAAGGTCATGATCTCAGAGACTCAGAACAGAGCCCCACGGTGAGCCCTGCACCAAGCTCCTTGCTCAACAGGGAGTTTGCTTCTCCCTCTCCCTCTACCCCCAAGCCCCACCCCCCACCACTCATGCTCTCTCTTTCAAATAAATAAAATCTTAAAAAAAAAAATCAGAAACTCAGAATATAACGTGCTTAATTTAATACATTCTACTAAGTAAACTCAACATAACACTGCTTATTTCCCCTTACAAAAAGCATAGTCCTACTCAGAATCACTGTGAATTAACACCTAAGTGTCCAGCAACCTAAAAATATTCTTACAAGGAACTATTTATCATTTACCATTAAGTGGACCTTAGAATGCATATCTGACAAACTGTACATAAATATGGGTCTTCTCATAATGAACATCAAAATACAGTTTTAATTTATAGCTATCTTCTCTGAAGATAAAGCTTTAAATATATATCTGTTCAGTAAGATAATTTTGTTATTAATTTCTCTCCATATAGTCCTTTGATTGTATATAAACCCAGTTCTTTCTCAAACCACCAAACTCTGATTTTAAAAGATGATTTAGGGCAACACAGGGCAACAATCATAAGCATTTCATTTCCTCAGTTCCATTAAGATGAAAAAAAATTATCAAGTAGAATATACATAACCTTCACACCACTTGCTATTTCCAGACTAATTTCCAGCCTAACTTATTTTCTAATTACAAAGTCCATCAGTTAGTCATATCAATGGAATAATTTCTAGGCCAAGTAAAATGCTTACTAATTCTGATAAATCTAATGAGTAATTTTGGAAACATTATTATTTGTTTTTAATCCATTGTATTCCAAAATATCCTGAAATATGGGCTTGTCTAAATAGAAAACACTCAAGGATTAAAAAAAAAAAAACCAACTTTCCCCAAATTAACTAAAATGTTTCTCTATAACCTCTTAAAATATAAGTAATATGTTCACCTAAAATAGGTTGACACCCAGATCTTTGTTTCTAATACTATTCTCCAATTTAAAGAAGTGGCAGATTTTAAGACTGGACCTGGAAATATGCAGAATAGCCTGGAGCATTTATAGTGACAGAAAGTAAGGAAGTGCTCAAAACACACATGGTCACAGAAAAAAGCTGGAAGGATACTACCTGTGCCAAAGAGTCTCTTCCTCACCAAACCTGTAATTTATCTAAAAAAAAACAAAAAACAACAACAAAAAAAAACCAAACCTCAAAACACTAACCCAAAAAGATATGTTCATTATGGCACTACATGCAAAGGCCAAGATATGGCAGTAAACTATGTATCCACTGGTGGATGAATGGATAAAGAAAATGTGATATATATGTATATTTGTGTGTATATATATATATGTGTGTGTGTGTGTGTGTATCCATACACACACATTATATTTATATATACATACATATACACACACATATATATAAATGGAATATCATTTGGCCATAAAAAGAATGAAATATTGCCATTATGACAATATGGATAGACTTTGAAAGCATTATACTAAGTGAAATCAGAGAAAGATACAGTATGATCTCACTTATATGTGGAATCTAAACAAAACAAAACAAAATAAAACAGCTCCTAGATACAGAAAACAGACTGATGGTTGCCAGAAGAAAGGGGTGGGGGATAGGTTAATGGGTAAAGGGAGTCAAAAGATACCACAAAAGAAAGGAAAAAAAGAAAAAGCCTGCAATTTTTCCACCTGATACCAGGAATGCCCAAGAACATATAATACACACACACACACACAAATCTTCCTTGCAGGAGAATCCTAAATAATTTGTGTAGATAATCTCACCTCAAGAGGTGGAACACAAGTTCCTACTCCTGAAGTATGGGGTTTACATAGTGATAGCCTTCTAAAGAGTACATCATGGAAAGGAGGGAAAGAAAAGTAAGTGGAGAAACTGGAAAAATACTTCAGCTAGGTGATAAAATTACAATCAATAGTGATGAGTCATGTTGAGAGTATGTACCTTTGACATGATCCAATGAAAATGGCATTTTACCTCTGTGGTATTTCTCCCCCAAACCCATAACATCTCTACAATCATGATTAAAGGGAAAAAAATCTTTCTGAATGATCCCAACTAAGGCACATTCTACAAAATACCTGACTAGTATACCTCAAATCTACTGAGGTTACCAAAAACAAGGAAAGTCTGAGAAACTGTCACAGCCAACAAGAGTCTAAGGAAACAAGATGATTAAATGGTTAAAAAAAATAAATAAATAAATTATGGTAAATAAATAAATAAATAAAATGTAATATGGTATACAAGATAGCATTCTGAAACAATGGAAAAACTAACAAAATCTGAATGAAATACAGACTTTTTAAAAAATAGTAAATTATATATCAATAGTGATTCAGTAATAGCAACAAATGTATCATACTAACATAAGATGTTAATAGGTTTTATTTTCTAGAATGTAGGATTTTTTTTTATTATAGAATTCAGATACAGACACCTCACTGTCCATTAATCCTCAAGGTAGCTCTTTAATAATTACTTATGGAAATCTTATTCATTTTATTTTAAGATTTTATTTATTTATTTGACAGACAGAGATCACAAGCAGGCAGAGAGGCAGACAGAGAAAGAGAGAGGAGGAAGCAGGCTCCCCGCTAAGCAGAGAGCCCGATGCGGGGCTCGATCCCAGGACCCTGAGATCACGACCTGAGCGAAAGGCAGAGGCTTAACTCACTTAGCCAACCAGGCACCCCTCTTATTCATTTTAAAATAGAAGTCACTTTCTATTTCTGTTCTTTGCATTTCTGTATGTAGTTTGTAGTTCACTTCACTACAACATATATTTAAGTTACAGAAAGATAATCAATCTAAATCTAGATAGATGAACAGAAGACCGAAAAAACTGTTATTAGAGTAATAGTGGGTGAAAAATAGTTTGTGAAAACAGAAATATTGAATGAAAAGGGATGAAAGAGAAAACAAGTAAGAGACAAAATGTCTACATAACCTAAGGTACACTATTGTTATTCTATCCATTATGAGGTATTATAATTCATGATTAATATATGGTGGTTGAAATGGCCAAAACATGCAAAATTACTGAATTCCATTGGACATCATGGAATTGCCAACAACAAAAAATGTGATACTAATATTCACCTACCAGAATAGCAAAAATGAAAAAAATCAAACGAAACCAACTCTTGGTAAGAGCATGGAGAAACAGACTCCCCTACACTGTTATGGATAGGCGAAGGTTGGGGAGAGTTATAAGTTAGTATAACCATTCTGGAAAACTATCTGCCAGCATATACTGAATAATTTCAATCCTAGGAGTATACCCATCAGAAATGCATAGATGGGTTCACCAAAAGACATGTTTTAAAGTTCATAATTGCATACCCTATGACTGAATAATTTCAATCCTAGGAATATACCCATCAGAAATGCATAGATAGGTTCACTAAAAGACATGTTTTAAAGTGTTCATAGTAGCATTATTTGTAATAACAAAAACTAGAAACTTCCCAAGAGCGGAATGAAGAAACACTGTGGTATATTCACACAGTAGAAGAGTGTATAGCAATAATAATTAACTCTATAGTACCCAAAATGTAAGTGTTTCATAAACATGTTGAACAAATATAAACAGACACAAGATTATATACAATATGATTCTATTTATAAAAAGTACAAAATGAGTAAGACTAATCTATATTCTTAGAAGTTAGCAGAATAGTTAATCTATTATCACCTTTTTTGGGGGGTTGGGGAGGGTAGGCAGTAGATTAAGAGAATAAGGTTTACAAAGATTAAATGACTAACCTGGTATTTTAACATTTATTTGCTCATAAAACCTGTGATCTTAATCCTCAAATGTACTAAGAGGTAGGATGAAGGGAGCTTCTAGGAGGAAGTTCCAAGTGTATATTCAATGTGTCAAATGCATGAGGCTTTATACTTACAATGTACCGATTTTTCTTTCTATATGTCTATGATTTAAAGAAAAACACAGGGGCGCCTGGGTGGCTCAGTGGGTTAAAGCCTCTGCCTTTGGCTCAGGTCATGATCCCAGGGTCCTGGGATCAAGCTCCACATCGAGTCTCACATTGGGCTCTCCCCTCAGCAGGGAGCCTGCTTCCCTTCCTCTCCTCCTCTCTTCCCTTCCCTTCCCTAGGCCTGCTTCTCTGCCTACTTGTGATCTCTGTCTGTCAAATAAATGAATAAATAATCTTAAAACACACACACACACACACACATAAAAATAGTGTTGTCAAGCAACCTGGCTTGAGTGATATTCTCCTGTCTTACAATATGATTATAGCTACACTCAGATTATGTTTCCCCACCTCTCATTTATTTTTGCACCTCTTCATAAATTTGGTCAGGCTAATCATAGGAACTTTTCTGTAAAGAGAACTATATTATATATATTATATTTGTATCACATATCTTATATGAATAGATCTACAATAATGAGAATTTTTTATATTTACTCTTTGCCAAATATCACTCTATACTTGTTTTCCTACATCTATACCATTCACCCATTTAAAATGATCTTTTAAAAGAATGTAAAATCTAACATCAGATATTTTTCAGGCCCACTTTTTTTTTAAGGTCTTTAATACTTGATGAATTCCTGTTTGAAAGTTAAAGATCTATGTCACATGCAGTCTTTCTAATAAAAATCCCAGAGGGGTGCCTGCGTGGCTCAGTCGGCTGACTGACTTGATTTCTCCTCAGATCACGATCTCATGGTCATAAGATCTAGACACACGTAGGGCTTCCTGTTCAGTGGGGAGTCTGCTTCTCTTCCTCTCCTTCTGCCCCTCCCACCATACCCTCTCTCTTTCTTTCCAAAATAAATAAATGAGTCTTTTAAAAAGAAAAACAGAAAAAAACCAATCACAAAGTAATTGATTATACAGGGGTAGCACTACAAGATGATAAATAATGCTTACGCAGACTTCTGTATTTCAGTTAAATGTTACTGAAAAATTTGAATTCTGGTTCCTAGGCTCAAAACTATACCCATTTCAGAGTAATAAAGCTAACCAAATATTAAAGGAATAAACAAGCAATAAAATTAGAATGATCACAGGATTTACTTGGTTTATATAGCAGTTAAGAACTTATCAATGAATCTTAGGTAACTGAAGATCAATAATAATTTATTCCATGCTTAGCAGGTAATAGACACTGTGCTAAATACTTGATATATGTTATTTAAATCTTACAAACCTTTTTTGTTTTTTTTTAACAGCTTAAGATAGTAAGTCTCAAAAAGATAGTGACTGACCTATGACCTGATATTTGAAAATATTTTTTTATAAAGCCTGTGTCCTAACATCAAATATATCCATCAATTATAGTAATTTCCTTCCAAAAAATGATTGATATGAACAAATAGAAATGTTTCATGTTTTCATGAAATGTAAGTTCTAATGGGATTGTTTTAGATACTGAAGTCTGAACCCAAGACTGAACAAACAAACCCAATATAGATAATATTCATTAGTCTGATTTCTTGATACAAGTAAATATTTATTAGCCTAGAAACATAGATGTTTTGTACTTGTTATGATTAAAAATCCTGATATTATGCCAATCAGTTTAAAAATGAACATCCTCTATTTCTGGGATTGTTGTTCACTAACAACAAGACAAATTAAAAGAACATAAAAATCACTTCAAAGTTCACCCTTCAGATATGCCAACTGTGAGCATGTTGGACTTTCTTCCAGATACATCCCAACTGACCTATTAAGACATTTTTTCATATCTTTAATAGCTGCTAAATCGTCTATTATACACATAAATAAAAATTTATTTAACAAGCTCCCTAGTAATGGACATTAACTCAATTTTTCTTTCTTTCCTTTGTGTGTGTGTGTGTGTGTGTGTGTATGTGTGTGGTAGGTGGAAGAAGAGGTTCTGTAAAGTTAACAATGTAAATATCTCCATGGGGTTTTATGCAACCATCTCTTTAGTGCCACATTTTATTATCTTCTGGCACAGTACATAGAAAATAGGATCTGTAGCTCTAATGAAAACATGGCAACAAACTCTCACCCATCCAAGCCAACTGCAGGCCTCCCAGTGGTGGCGTTCGGGCAGCCTGAGTGCCGGTGCGAGCTGGCCCTGAATGCTGTCATCTGGAATTCCACGGAATGGTCTCAACAAACGGACCACATGGCTTGTCCTGGGTTTATCCCCAGTTACCTGGGCCCATTCCTGAGAAAAAGCCATAGCTCTTTTTGAGAATACCCATGGACAACCCTTTTAAACTGTACCTTCAAAAAACTAACCACATGTTCACGTTCCAAACACAGTGGTCTCAAGTCATCCATTTACAGTCATGTTGAATGGCCTATTTTTAATTTAAAGCTAGAAAATTCCTCTAACGTATGGGATAGCCTGGTGACAAATGGAGAAAGTCTAACAAACGGTTGTTGCAAGGGGATATCTCGAACCCCAGAAAAGTATTTTCGCAGGATTCCTACCAAAAACTTCCACTGTGCAGGTTGCTGTGATGGTTAAATGGAACTATGAAGTTCTTTGCTCCACGTCTGATATAGTGAGAGACCAATAAATGTTAGTTATTACATTTTCACAAATTCTGTATATATTCCCTTTACCTACTTCCTCTAACTGAAAATCGTGTTCCTTAGGAATTTCCCTGGCTGTCCAGGTATGTGTTTTGGTGGGAAGGATATATTTTCTTCCCTTAAAGTCTTGTCAGTTCTACTCCCCAAAAATATGACTTTATCCACTTGTCAAATTCATCCCAAAATTTCAATCCAAACATCTAACATCTCACATATGAATTACTTGTATAAACTCCATGGGGTGCCTATCAGTTAAGTGTCTGCCTTGAGCACAAGTCAAGATCCCAGGGTCCTGGGATTGGGTCCTATGTCAGGCTCCCTGTTCCATGGGGAGCCTACTTCTCCCTCTCCCTCTGCCCCTATGCACACTTGTGTCTCACTATCAAATAAATAAAATCCTTATTAAAAAAAAAAAAAAGAATGAGGTCCACATCTGTACTGTGGACTTCTTCTATCATCTGTATTCTTCTATAATCTCTATTCCTGCCACACTGGCCTTCTGTTGGGACCCCCAGAGCACAAGGGAACTACTAGAAAATGCTTTTGCCTCTGTCTGAAAGCCCCATCTCCTAACCCACTACCTGTCTACATAATGCCTTTTACATTTCAAAGCTAAGCTTAAAGGTCTTTTTTGACCTCTCCCCACCCTCTAGTTAGGCCCAGATTCTCTGTTGATAATCCTGAGGAATGCCTTCAAGATTACCACCAATTCATTCCTAATGCATTTGTTTTGTCTTAGAGCAGCTTTCCACGCTCCAGTTCAATTTCAGACCCTGGTTTCCCTGCTCTGTCTCCTCACCCTATAATACCATTCAGGGCAAATGGCAAAAGCTCAAAAGTACCCGGTGAATGAAAGCTTAAAATGTTAGATATCTGAAAATCAAAAGCAGCTTCTTTACATTTTGGCCTTGTATCAGCTTCATCAGAATGTTCTCTGATAAAAATATTTACTTATAAAATCTAGAATGATTTAATATTAAAACCACCCAGCAACTCCATAAACAAATACCACTATTCATATATAAGGTAGAAGAGAGATTTTAAAAGCTGGATATTTTTGTCTACTCCTGAATGTTGTATTTTCATTTCAACATAAGTGGAATGTAGTATTTAATAAAGTCTCTGTAACATGCAATGAAATATCTATTTGTCAGCAGGTAAAGGCAAATTAAATCAAATACATGGAATGTACTGTATCAGATTGCTAGGGTTGCCGGAACAAAGACCCCAGACTGGGTGGAAGGCTTCAACCATGGAAATAGATTTTCTCCCAGTCCTGGAGGCTGGAAGTCCCAGAGCAGGAGTGTTAGCAGGTTTGTTATCTTCGTCTTCTTCTTTGTCATCTTCATTGTTGTCTGCTTCTTCGTCTTCTTCTTCATCTTCTTTTTTTTTCAGATTTTTAAAAAATTTATTTGACAGAGAGAGAGAGATCACAAGTAGGCAGAGAGGCAGGTAGAAGGGGAGGGGGAAGCAGGCTCCCTGCTGAGCAGAGAGCCCAATGTGGGCTTGATCCCAGGGCCCTGAGATCATGACCTGAGCTGAAGGCAGAGGCTTAACCCACTGTGCCCCTCCTCCTTCTCCTTCTTCTCCTTCTTCTTCTTAAGATTTTATTTATTTGACAGAGAGAGAGACAGCAAGAGAGGGAACACAAGCAGGGGGACTGGGAGAGGGAGAAGCAGCCTTCCTGCCCAGCAGGGAGCCCCAAGCAGGGCTTGATGCTGGGCTCGATCCTAGGACCCTGGGATCATGCCCCGAGCCAAAGGCAGACACTTAACAGCTGAGCCAACCAACCACCCCCATTTGTTTTCTTCTGAGTATCCCCTTCTGGGCTTGCAGATGGCTGCTGTCTCCCTGTGTGCTCAAATAGTATTTTCTCCATGTGTGTGCAAGTTCCCCATGTCTCCTCCTCCTCTAAGGAGGATACCAGTCCTACTGGATTAGCACCCCCACCCCACTCCCTTACAATTTCATTTAACCTTAGTTATCTTTTTAAAGGTCCTATCGCCAACAGTTACTTTGGGGGTTATGATAACAACATCCAAATTTGGGGGAGACACAGTCCAGTCTATAACAGAAGTCAAAATTCTCCTTCCTCAAATAGAAGACACCCACCTGACGAGCAAATCTGTGCCATCAGTTACAGTGACCACAGGCTACTGAGTCCTGTAGTGTTAAGGCACAGAATACATTTTTTTGCCTGTGGTTTGCAGTGATAATGACAAATTCTCCTTGTTATTATTATTTCTGAGATCCTGCTAACATAAGTTTTTGGGTTTTTTTTTCTTGGTTTTTTTTTTAGGAAACCCAGCGGATCACTGTTGTAAATAATTATTACAGTTTCTATGTGTAGACTAACCCTCACAGCCATACCAGCTACAGTGTGTGTGTCATTTTTTTCCCTCCTGTCACCCTCTTTTGACCCTTGAAGCTCCACCATCGTCTTGGGTAGACAGTGTGAAAACTGACAGAGTAACAAATGTTAGAGTTCAGTTTAACACTGGGGTTGTCATTCATCTATACAAAGTCCAAATTCCTAGCTAAAATGAAAGGCATATTTTTATGTAAGATTTTCATAGTGATTTTATATTTTTCAGAATTAAACGTATTTCTTTATTAACTGCTGCCTTCAAGTATCCCGATAACTAAACTATACATCACATCAAAATTTAATGGTTATTTATTTACTTAATGGAATATTACTATTTAGAATAACAGATTTCTATCCTCACATCCATATTTTATATTCCCTTAATGTTTTCCCAGTTGAGTTTCCAATCCTTACTCCTAGACATCTTAACCTTAATCATGTTCATTTCATTTCTGTGCCCTGAATACAAATAGCTCATTTTGCAACACAAGCATATAAATAATTTTACCTTTTTTCCTTCTTTCTGACCAAGTTTCTTACTTTGCAAATCTACCTTCCACCTATAACACTAGTTCAGAATCCTTTTCTGCACAATGTTAGTTATAAACATACATTTTATGTTTTAGCCCATGTAACGCCACCACTTCGACATCTTTGAAGAAGGAAGGATCCTCTGACTCAGGAAGGATTATTTTACCATTCTGATTTGATCTTACTCTAGCTCTAATTCCACATCTCTTAAAATGCCTTTTTTTTTTTTTTAATCTTTGCCTTTGCGGAAGAAAGTCTATTAATCCACTCTTCCAGGCCTAAGGACCCAAAAGTCTATTCAAAAACCAGTAAGATTGTTTTTATTGCTTGTTCCTATTTCTGAGGTGCTATAATTCTATTGCGTTCAGAAACTAGAATGTATCCCATCCCTTATCTCTGCCACCCAAGACTTTTCTTAGAAGTTTAGGATATTGGGCAATTTTACTTGCTGCTTCCTGCTGCGCCTGGAAGGTTGGGAGGAAGATGAGAAGGGAGATCCGAAGGCAACAGTTTCTGGAGAGACACTCCCAGTTTGGGAATGTCTCTGCAATACTGCAGATATCAGGGAACATACGGATACTTCTGGGAGGTACCAAGTTATAGTGTTAGGGTTTTCAACAATTAAATTCATGAGGACACTTTTACAATATGCAAGAAAAAAAATGAGTTCCCATGTTATAGCTATACATTTAAGATGTGCCTATGAATAACTATGTAACAAATGCTATTGCATTCAGTAATTTAAAGTTGTATTCCATTAGAAAGTAACGTCTACATACTTCTGACATTTGTACACATGTGGGAGGGATATATGATGTATTGGGCAACAGGCTCTACTTCCTACCCATCTGAAGGGTTATGGCCCCTACAAATAGTGATATGGTGCCTCTCCTGAAGGCCACAACTTGGAAGCCAATATGAGACTTAAGAACTGAATTTTATGCTCCTCTTCCACTGTGTAATTTGGGGCCAGTTACCTACTCTCTAAAGTCACTGAGTTTTGTGAAGCTTCAAATTAAATAAAGTACTGTGTGTAAGAGCCCTCCATTCACTGACAAACAAGATATACATGCAAAGGACACTTATCTCAAACCCCAGAGTAAAAGGCCTGTATGAGGATTGCATAGGATAGGACCAAAAGGGCCACAAAATTCTGGCAGCCCCTTTCGAAGACCACCCCAGTGGAAATATCTAACGGATGGGGTAACAGACTTTCTGGTTTCCTCCTCACTGGCCCAAACTCTCTTCCAGCTGAGATGCTGAAAACAGATTACAGCCCCTCTGAACTAGTCCTTGCTTCCATATTTGATAACATGCCATGTTAAAGACATTCTGCTGGGAGGAAGATTCTCTTTCCTCTGCCCTTTTCAAATCCTTGACTGTGACCCCTGCAGCAAAGACTGACCTTACAAATTGAATATAAGTTCTGCAGGACATAGGAAACTTCATAAGGAAACAAAGATCCAAAGAAGCAGTTAAGCTTCAGTGTTTTTCTGCCAGCCGTGATGAAGAGTGGCATCATGGAAAGACATGATGGGACAAAGGGGGCGAGGTGAAGCCTGATGATGCACTGGGACAAACTTAGCAAGGCTTGTTCCTTTGAATTTTGCTTTGCATCCCTTAGACTTTGGAGATAAGCATGCTCCTTTACCTGTGGGTATAGAGGTTTGAAAATCTGCTTCAGAGGAAGGCCAGAAAGTCCCTCCTGCATCTACCACCAAATTCCTTTATTTGAAATAGTATGCCCTTTTACCATATTTTGAGAGACTGTATCCTGAACTCTGTCATTTCCAAGGATCCCTCTTACCCCAGTTTCCCACTGAAACTCATTTTACCTACATACAAACACAACACAATTTAACAGTTTAAATGTTTTTTTTTAATATCATTGGAAGAAAGCAAGATATTAGAATAGATTTTGGGGGGATAGTTGGGGAAACGAACAAAAGGTAGTTTTTCCAGTTTATATATAGCCTCATGGCACACATTGGAATAAATCTATAAATTAAAATAAGGCAACTCAGTGTTCAAAATAATATGTCTGAAATATTCCAAACTCTTGAATATATGATGTGAAAGTGACGTGGGAAACAAAGGCAGAAGAGAGAGTAGACAAAATTCAATGTCCTTACACACAAGCAATTAAAGCTATTTAAATGTTGTTCCAGGAAGCTCCCAGCTGTCTTAATGTTAATGCCTTGCTAGAGGGGGAAAAAACAACCTTACTTTGACCATAGCAAGGCCTTGGGTGACCTGAGTCTTCTTTAGCATATGAAAATCCTTCTGGAACTTCCCTTACCTTTACTTCCCTCAGTCCCAAAAGTATATAATGCTTTTCACAACCCCGGGGCAGCAGCTCTTTCTGCCCATGGTCCCATCCCTGGGCTTTCATAAAATCCTCTTTTTGCACCAAAGACATCTCAAGAATTCTTTCTTGTTGGCCATCGGCTCAGGAACCCACCAACATAACATTCCAAGAACTACACTGAAAGGAAATCTAATTTAGGTCACTTAGTAACACAGTTCTGAGTGTTCTCAAATAATAATATGTATACTTTTTAAACAAAATCAGATTATACATTGATAGATAGGATTTGTGAAAGGATCATGGCTCTAGGGTTTCCACTTTAGTAAATATTAAGCCAATTTAATGAAATAACCAACAAAGGTGTCATTTAGTGCCAGTGTGATCAAGGGTGTGTCACGCTTGGTGGGACATGATTTGTCACCGGAGCACCTGTCTGCTACTAAACAGAGTGCAACCAAGTCCACTGCCCCATTTATTGAGCACATTATGAAGCCGTCCACTAGTAATGATTTTCAGTCTTTGCTGATCTCGGCCAGATTTGAACAGCTGACCTGGAGATGCAAGGTTCCGTCTGGCCACCCACTACTTGTGATGATATGGGTTGCAAATAGTCTTTTGGGAAAACAAAAAACAAACAAAAAAGAAACCTACTTAAAAAGGGGATACATATTGCATTAGTGTCTTCAAAGGACTTCCTTTGTTTATTGTTTCAAAATATCTCTTACTAATTCACTTCAGAGATTTGCTTCATTATTAATGTTTAGAATTCTGAAAGAACGTTTTATGCAAAGAAGAGATTATAAGGTTGAATAAAGCAATCCTGCTGAGAAATATAATCAGAATATATTCTTTAAATTTTCCTAAGAATGATGGAAGAGACTATGTGAAAATGTATTTTTCTAGTAGTCAGTCTTACATTTAATAGCTACCAGATCTCTATCAAATGTAACAAACTAGAAACTAACTGAACAAAACAATATCTCATAAATCTTATGACACTGAAAAATTAAAAGTAAGTAGCTCATAAAATAGATCAGAAGCAAAGGATATGAGTAAATAGATGAAAAATACATATATAGCTTTTGCCCATCCAGTCTGTGCCTCCTTCACAGCAAGATGCTCATAATTTAGAGAATATAAGTTACCCTGGGATGGTAATTAGATATAACTTTCAAAGCAAGCTGAAGGGCTGGACACCTTTGAGTAAGGGATTTCATAAATATACTATTAACATCAGTATGATAGTTTATAAGATTCTTATGAAAAGATCTTTTCTCACACTTTGTAAATTACTTCCTGACCCTTCCCTGTAGATGTTATAACTTTTCTTACTACAACATGACTTTCTGACAAGACCGACCCATACAAATTCCTATCCTGTAAGTCTCTGTGGCATGATGCAGGTTTCTCTAATATTCAGTTCTAGTGCATTTCCTATAAAACTATCACCCACATGCTCCAGTGTAAAATGAATATCACGTTTAAGTGACTCAGTTCAAAAGAAAGAAAAAAAAAAGTTCTTTACAGACCTCTCTTTGAAACTTAAGGGGATCCGAGTACATGATCCCAGCAACTCTTAAGTATTTCTCAATTCTAGATCACCCGAGCTCCAGAAGCTTACCATCTGCCTTATAATAGCATCCTTTTGAACTTGAACGGATCTTCTGCCTACCGTCTCCTACTCTACAGCATATTCCTTTCTGTACTCTGTGACCTTTCAGATAAATGATCTGGCAAGTCATATAACCTGAACTTCAGTGCCTGTCCTAGAAAGGCAGTTCATCTGCTGCACTCCCCTCTTTTTTTTTTTTAAGGAAAGTAGAGAAGTAGCTTTTCTCTTTCTTCAAAAGGTGAGAATGCACAGGTGTGTACAAGGCTGGGGTAAGGGTTATGCTGAAGGCAGAACAACAGCCCCTATAATGTATTGGTTTTGTTTTTGTTCTTTTGTCTCACACATGTGATTGAAACTCAAAGATGGTATTTTTGCATCCAACAGCAAATATAAAAAGTCTGTATGGCTTATAGGTTTGTGAGCAAGCTAGCTTTTTATGTTGTTTGGTTATATTATCTCTACAATAGAGTTTGTTTAAAAGAAAAATGTTAGCAACATTCAAAAGAGTCTTGAGAAACGTAACTTAAATATAAACAATTATTGTGTTGTGCAATGTGCTAAGTGCTTTACATACAAAGCTCATTTTATCCACAACTATCAAGTAATAGTTTGCCTCAAATTTTATAGATGATGAAGCCAGGGCTTGAATAAGTTAATAATTAGTTCATTGTTAGTAAGGAAATGAAATACTAGATTAAAAACCAGACTTTGTCTCTAAAGCAAAATATTTTAAACACTGTTCTATCTTCCATGACCCCTATAGAAGAAGGAACCCATATACCTTCTATTAGTAGAAGATATTAATGTAGGAAAGATGTTAGGGTTCGAACCTGACAGCCAAGGAAGAATTCTTGAGATGTCTTTGGTGCAAAAAAAGTGATTTTATTAAAGCATGGGGACAGGACCCATGGGCAGAAAGAGCCACACTGGGGTCATGAGGAGTGGCTCATCATATACCTTCAAGTTTGGAGGGGATTAGGGATAGTCTAAGTCTCCAAGGAATTTTGGAAGCAAGGTTTCTGAGACCTTGAGGGGGCTAGCTATTACTGTCTAATAAAACCTGAGTCATGAGACCATTTGGATGTACAGTACAGTGGCTGGTCATATGCTTGGGGGATGATTGTCAACATATATGTTGGGGGGCAGAGATAAAGGAAGTCTCCCAAGGAATTTTTATATGTTCAAGTAGATTTACAGGATCCTGGGGGTTGGGCTAAGATTGCTTTTTGCCCTTAGCAAAGTATTAACATTGAGGCAGCTGAGTTTCTAGAGGAACATCCCTCTCCCTGTTTCAAGAACTTGTCAATGGACTATAAGTAGTAAGGAGGTTTACGTTTTTCTTTTGCCTTTGTTCCCCTACAACATTCTCCAGAACAATTCTGACCTTAAATCTTTAAGGTTGCTGAGGATGAAAAGTGTCATCTTCTGTAACTTCTTCCTGCTGAGTAGGGGTGTAGAGATGTCCGTCCGTATGGGTCAAACTGGTTAGCTGGGGCTTATATAGATACAGGACTTATGACAACAGAGGCAGTTAAATCCAAGGGAGACCACGTGTGTGGATCTTCCTGAGTGGAAAGGATGATTTGACAGCTTGAAGTTATGGCAGTGAAGGAGTCACAGTACCAAGGCGAGAGACATTGGATAAAATAGCAAAACATGATTAGAATAACAAAAAGAAAAAGGAGCCCAAGAAAGAGTTCTTTGATAACTGACAAAAATCCTCTTCCAGTCCAGAAGTTTAACCAGTCATGAAAGGAAAGAGAGGGATTATTTAAAGTACCAATTTGAGTGTTCATGCCAGTTAGAAACCCAGAAACTTTTTCTGTAGTAATCTGAAACATATACGCAGCATTTTGTTCTTGTAATAATAGCACACGTTCCACCTTGGGCAGCGGTTAAAATATCCAAGGCCATCCTATTTTGTAAAACTGCTTCACACATTCGTATTACTTCAGTAGTTGGTAGAAAAAATGTTACCTTGAGTATTACTTAGGGCTTTGACCATGGACTTATTTAGAGCTTCCATGTGCCAAACAACATTGTCCAGTCCCAAAGAGGGAACAAAAATGGAGGTCAGGTGGTCATACCAATGACACATAGAACGTGTCCACCATCATTTTAAATTTGGAAGATTGGCTGGGTTCGTAATGGTTTTAACAATGCATCCATGCACTGAGGCAAAACCCAGAGTACAGGAGCCTATGCAGCCTGGGGGAAGTCATGGACCTAAGTTAGAATCTCAGAGCCACTGGGTCCCATTAAATGACAGTCATCTAATTCTGGATATCCTTTAAATGTGTCAAGATATCAAGGGCTGGGGTGCCTGGGTGGCTCAGTGGGTTAAGCAACTGCCTTCGGTTCAGGTCATGATCTTGGGAGTCCCGGTATCGAGCCCCACATCGGGCTCCCTGCTCAGCAGAGAGCCTGCTGCTTCTCCCTCTGCCTGCTACTCTGCCTACTTGTGCTCTCTCTCTATGTCTCTGTCAAATAAAAATAAAGAAAAAAATCTTTAGAGAGATCAAGGACCTCAGTTTGGAGGACCATCTTTTGAATTCGTGTAATAAGAGGCAGTCTGTTGTCCCTTTGAAGGGTCCAAGGGAGTCCAAATCCAAGGACAATTTCTCTTAGCAAAGTTCTTGTCACCTCAGTGGCCTTTTTATCCAAATAAGCAGCCTGGTGTAAACCCTGTACTTCCTTCCATTGGTTATTTTTGGGTATAAAGATTTCCCCTTCATTATTAACAAGCCAGTCCTGTGCATTTTTTTAATATCCTTGTTCCTGAGCTCTGTGAGCTCCTTGGTCTGAATAGACTGGACTTACGGACTTTTTTGGAGTTAACACTGGTAAAAGACTTAATATTTGATTATTTTATGCTGCCTGCTTGCCTACACAGTCTACCGAATTGTTTCCTTTAGATTCTAAGGTGATATCCTTTCTATGTCCTTTGAGGTGAATTGAAGCTACCTCCTTAGGTAGGTATACAGCTTCGAGAAGAGTAATAATTTCAGGTGCGTATTTGGTTGGGGAGTTATAGCTCAATAATAATCCCTTTTTCTTCCAAATTGCTCTATATGCATGTAGGACTAGGAAGGCATATTTGGAGTCAGTATAAATATTAATTTTTAAGGCTTGAGAACTGCAAAGCACAATTGAGCACTATAGCATACCCAGGTTTTCTTAGTCCCTTTCCCATGAAACTATTGCCATCAGTAAACCAACAGTCATCCTCGTTTTCAATAGGGGAATCTTTTAAACTGAGTTGACTAGAATGAACAGGACCAATAACCATATGCTCTATAGAAGTATAATGGTCAGACATAAGGGTAGCTGGGTTTAAAATCTGACAGGTTTTTAATATTATTGCAGGCATATCTATATGCAGAGCCTGGTATTTAAAAGGTCAGCCTCCCATCATCCATCAGTAGCCTTTGGCCTCTAAGACACTCTGGACCTGATGTGAAATTATTAGTCAGAGACTGTCCCATAGTGAACTCTGAGGCTCCTGTTACCAGGAGGGCTGTTATACTTGGCAGAAGCCTTTGTTTGCAATTGAACCTCAACAGAAGTGGCTTCTAGGATAAAGATGACTAAGGGATAAAACCATCAAGAAGCCTTCCTTGTTAGAGGTCTAGCCTTAACAATATCCTAATTATGAGGAATCACTGGCAAGTGGGAGAAGACTTGTCTCTGGAGATAAGGACATCCCCAAGTGCATTATCTAATCCAGTCATAAAGTGGGGTCATCCATTACCTCCACTAGTCCATAGTTAACCCCATGGAATGGGGTACGCTCTGGCCTTAAAAGAACTATTTTGTCATCCCAGCCACACAGACTTAATCAGGGTGACGGCTGAGTTATACAATTGTTGGGGAATCCACCCCATTTTTTAGCTGTTAAAATAATCATATGCCCATGGGATTCTGTTATTATCTCCACAGAATAACAAGTAAGAAGACTGTCTATGAGCTATTGCGGCAATTTCTCTGAAGTTTACCTCAAGTTGTCTAACTTAAGTAAACAACAAACATTTAAAGACAATCAGATCTAGAATTTAACATCCACAAAGGTGTGTTACTGAAACATAATTTTTCTCTCTAAAATCACCCTGATTTCCAGAAATAGCCAAATCAAGACCAACTTATTTGCAAGACAAGTCCAATTTTAACAAACTCAGCCAAATTATTTACATAAGCTCAGGAAGAATAGTGATTGATTATAGATATTTTTAAGATCTGCTTTGCTGGAACTTTTATAAGGAATCTCTAGGTTGAACTTTCAGTAGTCTCTCTAGGACAGAAGCCTAGTCAAGTACTTGACATCAGACATGCCTGTAATATCTATAGATATAGGCAGACTCCTCTTTATAATGTCCCCAAAGTATCCTGAGATTCTTGCACCTGCCAGGAAGTGACATTCTTTCCTTACCCAGTGAGGCTGCTGGGAACTTTGTAAGCAAGGTATCAGGCCAACAGTTCCAAGGAGCTTTATGGCTCTAGGTTTCAGAAAGTCAACCTTAGTTCCTTAAAGTTCTTTGGTCATATCTGAGCCTATGCAGGTCCCTCAAATATGACATTCCAGTCAAAGCCTTGGTAAAATAACCAATATTTCCAATGATGTCCTATTACAAGGAGAACTTATGCAAACGATTATGATATGGAAGAAAGAATACTTACTGAGACCTTCTGAATTTGCTTACACACACACACACACACACGTACATCTATGCATATAACCAAAAATATATACACACACGTGTATAAATATACACACGATACATATATGCATGTGTGTATACATACATACACGTATATGTGTGTGTGTATATCTATGTAATTATCTCTCTTTTCTAATTTCTGTACATTTCCCTATCATGAAAACAATTTTGTGAAGTTCGTTATGTTTCCATAGAAGTATAAGTGAAGGAGGGAGGAAAGCATTAAATTTGAATTCCCTTGGTTTTAGTCCTGAGGTGATCAAGCCATTAAAGCTATTTAAACACCTTTCCTTTGGTATTCAAGATTGCAGCATGCTGTCTTGAGGCAACGTAATGCTGAAAAACAAGACTTCAATGATTAAAAAAAAAAAAAAAAAAAAAAGAGGAACAAAGACTGAGCTACTCTTGTCAGTGTTAGTAGGTAAATAGCGCTAATCTGTCTTCATTATTGCCGTGCATGCTGCAATACCAGGTGGGAGAATGTGTAATATCTTTTACCATCATCCAAAAGCCAAGTACCATGAAGAAACTTAAAGGCAGAATTATCTTTGATCAACAAAAATGTGGCAATCATTTTAGTTTGAAATTGCTTTCAGAGGATTTTGACATCTTTCTGTGAAGATGCAAAGACCTCTCACTTTCCCATATTTTCATTTTTTCTTTAGATTGTAAAGTTTGTTAGATTTGAATTCTTAGCACAAGCTGCTTCTTAGGGAGAGAAAAAAAAAATCTCCAAAACAATGAAACACCTTTATCAGATTTTTTTGGTCATCCCCCTAAAGACATAAAAATTAATCTAAGAGAAAAATCATAAGATTAAAAAATGCAAGTACAGTTGGTCAGAATTAAATCATTATTAAATCTTTGAACAGTTTCATTTCTGACCTGTATATTCTAGATTCCTATAAAAGATAATTTTCATCTACTATTTAAATCTTGTACATGATCCAGATTTACTAAACCCCAACTAATCAAAATTGGCCCCGTGCAGAGTTGTTAAATAATTAACATTTGCCTAGGGGTTCTTCCCACTGCCTGTAGAACATTCTTGAAAGAATTAATCATATCCAAAAAACAACCTATGCCTCTCTCTTTCTTCACACCTAAGCCCCCCTCCTCATCTCAACCACCATTTGCTCCTCTTCAAGTGTTCCCCATGTTAGTAACTGGACTTTTCACACATAGAATTCTTAAAAGGATACGTACTCATCCTTGATTCCACATCTAATCAATCTTCAAGTTGCTCCTTCTACCTTCTAAATACTTCTTGAAATTATCCCTTTTACTCCATTCTCATGTAAACTTCCCACGATCTTATATCCCTCTTAATCTGTTCTCCACCAGATAACTATGCAGACCCAGTTCAATGAAATCTGATACTGCTACACTTCTGTCTGAACTCTTCAACAGATAGAATAAAAGCCAAGTTATTTTGTTACAAGACCCCATGTAATCCAGACCCTGCTTACATCTTCAGTCTTTTTTCCTAGCTCTCAATTCTTTTCTCAGTTACTTCCAAAACTGTTCAGCAACTAAATATAATTAACAATTAAATATTCAGAAATATACATAGCAAGTCTGGTAACCTAGGAGTAGTTACTGTGGTTAGAATAATAAGTAATAATAATTAATAATATTGTAGTTATAATAATAAGTAGTTATTATGGTTTATTTTTTTATTATTTTTTTTAATTTATTCATTTGTCAGAGAGAGGGAGAGAGAACGAGCGAGCACAGGCAGACAGAGTGGCAGGCAGAGGCAGAGGGAGAAGCAGGCTCCCTGCCGAGCAAGGAGCTCAATGTGGGACTCAATCCCAGGACGCTGGGATCATGACCTAAGCCGAAGGCAGCTGCTTAACCAACTGAGCCACCCAGGCATCCCGTTATTATGGTTTATAATAATAAGGTACATTATATGAAGAGCTTCAAGGAGATAAAGTTAGACTAGGAAGCTGTGATTATTCATGGAGAGACATAATGACATACTAAGGAATATGGAATTTCTTTATTCTGAAGGAAATGGGGAAGCCAAGAGAACACGTGATCAGTGTGATAGCTTAGGATAATAAAGCTTAGAGCAATAGGTAAAATCGGGTGGAGTGTGCAGGCCTGGACTGGGAAACCAGTAAGGAAGCTATTAAAGGGAACTAGAAGTAATGAGAACTTCCATTATGGTAGTGGCTGGAAGAATGGAAAGAAAGAAATCAAAGGGAGAATTATAATGAAGGAAAATTGATAGTTCTCAGCAAGTGATTGCCTGAGGGAGACAAAAGAAAAGAGAAGAGTCAAAGGTAACAGAGGATTTGAGCATAATGAGTAGGAGGAAGACGGCACCATCAACATTTAAGACATACTGGAGGAAGAACACACTATGTCCAGCTCCAGCCATACTGGGTTTGAGCAGTACTGTGACATGCTATTCCCATAATGTTCAGAGACGAAAACTAAAAATTTCAAACAAAGTCTTTTTTATTCTGAGTCACAGATTTTCACTGATGATTATTTTTTTCAAACACTGTTTCTCTTGGTCCCAGTATAGGGAAAAAATAAATTACATGGCCTAGACATTTGTAATTCTGTAAGGGAATATTCAAGTCCTAGTTGGTATAGGACAAAGCAAGACTGGCTACAGAATTTACAGGGCTTGGTGCAAAATGAAAATTTGGGGTCCTTGGTTTAAATATTAAGGATTTTAAGACTATAACATTAGTAGACCAAGTCCAGTGTCCTTCTAAGCATTGAGCTCTGTATAACTATAAAGATTTCACACCTGTGAGCTCTACTTGTACAAGGATGGAATATTCTACCTCTCATCTTCATGATTACTAGAAGAAAAGATTTTAAGAGTTCATCTATATCCTCTTGCATATCTCAAAATGCCCTTTTAATTCTGATGGGGCACAATGAGCTTTACTCATATTATATGTGTTTGATATAACCGTAGTTAGTCAAAATAATCTTCTTTAATAGGACTCTTGACACATTTATTATCTGTGAAAGACAGATATTATGGGGGGGAAATGGAGAAGAAAAGAAGTTATTGAGAAAAGTAAAGCAAAAAAAAAAATCTCATTTTTGCTGTATTTCTTCCTGGTTTTAAGTATTTGATATTACTTTTTTTTTTTTTAATAAGCATTAGCTAGGGATGGTTCTAAACCTTTATAAATGTTACCTGGTGGTTCAGAACAAGCCTGTGAAGTAGATCTATTACCCCCATTTTATAGGTGAGGAATGCAAGGCACACAGTGGTTAAGAATTTGCCCAGCCTTATGCAGCAGGAAGCAGCTGGGATAAAATTTAAAGTAGGGCCCCCTGGCTCCAGAATTCATGTTCTTACATTAATATACTGTGCTATTACCTCAATATGCTACCCCTTTCCCACAAACTAAAACAGGGATAAAATAAAAGTTTACCTATTTTTTAAGTTCCAAGGGAAATGGTTATTTGATATATATAAAAATATTTTTCAAAAAGTTGTCTTAAGTAGAACAAACAAAAATGATGAAACATTATTGACAGTATCCAAGAGAGAAATAGTAGAACTTCAGGTAAATTTTGAATAGAACATATCGAGGTAACTTAGCATTATAAATATATACTATCTTTCATTTAAATTCCTACAATCATCTACAACTAAAATTTAAGTCAGTAACTTGTCATCTAATGTAGAAATTGTGATATTAAGTGTCTACTTTGAGGGGGAAGGTAAAGAGGAGATTCTTTCCAATTTTTTAATTGACTTGGTATCTTGGTACCTCCATGTCTAACAGTGAAAAGGAACTCTTGTTTTATTATTTAGTATTCTGTACTATAATATAAAATCATGAAACCAGAGGCCTTGGGTGTTTCAAGAGGTTGGAAGCCTCTGGCAGGGAGACTAAAGGAGCAGTCTCTCCGGGAACAGACATGAGTTGGTGTGCAGTCAGGCTCCTAGAGAATAATCTAATTTTAGTTATTTGGGGAAAATAAAAATATGTATGCTATCTTTCTGACATATGAAAGAAAAAGCAATCACTTAATACTAACATCTACTCTAATTCAATCTTTACCTGTCTTCAAACTTTTCTAAAATCAAGAGGATCATAAAATTTATCTTCCAAAATATTGAGCTGTTACAGGAATTTTTTATTTAGTTCCCACAGTTCTTGGTCACACTGCTTTAAAGAATGAAGAGGTAGACCAGACAGAGTGGTGGGCAGCAAAGCAAGGTTTATTAAGCGATAGTAAAGTGATAGTACAAAGCTCCGGAAGAGAGAAAGGGACATGAAAGGGTTGTCAGAGGAGTTTCGAAGTCTAAGTGTCTTTATGGGCTTGTTGGTAGACTGTTTCCATCTGATGAACCCTCCCTGTCCCTGTCATCCAATCACGTTTTTATTACCTAACAGGTGGAAAAGGGTGGAGGGCTCCTTCCAGGGTGATGTAAAATCCTTTTAAGTGTGGTTTCCTCTTTTCTGGTTGGGGGGGGCCGCCTTGTCCCTGCCTGCCTTTCTTCCAACTCTCCTTCATCAGAACTGCTTTTGAAAATTTGAAAATAAAAGTGAGCATTATTAAAAAAAATTACATTGGGATAACAGTTATACGCCAGGACAGTCCCAGGCAAAGTAGGATATATAGTCATGTGATTTATAACCAATCCAACCTACCCATCTTCACCTTAGCCTATTGTACATAACTGATCTCCAAAAAATGAGAGCTCATTAAACTCACTCCAAGCTGGTAACATTAGGTAATTGGCCCAGGTATAACCATATGCATTTTGTTCATTTTCTGTGACTTGACACATGCATGCACAAATGTTTTTCAGCTTATCCACTCTTACTTTTCAGATATAGGTTAATAGGAAATAGAAGTTTTGAAAACTGAAATCTCTACTTTATCATGCTTATACCAATTTTGAAAGATATGAAAGAAAGATGAGGGAGAGAAGGGAAGAAAAAAGGGACATAGAGATCAACTGGCCATTTGGACAGATGAGAAGGATGACCTTCCAATTTTAGTATTAATATCCATGGAATCTGGTCCAGCAATTTGATTTTTATCAATAAACCTACGTCTGATGAGGCTTAGAATTAAGAAACTGGTCAAATTTAAAGAAATGCCTATGGGGTGCCTGGGTGGCTCAGTTGGTTAAGCGGCTCCCTTCGGATCAGGTCATGATTCCAGGGTCCTGCGATCAAGCCCTTGCATCAGGCTCCCTGCTTAGCAGAGAGCCCACTTCTCTCTCTCTCTCCCTCTGCCTGCTGCTTACTTGCTTTGTCTATCTCTCTGTCAAATAAATAAATAAAATCTTTAAAAAAAAAAAAAAGTAATGCCTATGTATCAACCATATGTGAAGGTACACCCTAGACTTGATATTTATAGATTTAACATTTTTGTTTTGGGCTACTTGTATGAGACCCAAGACTGTAGGATATATATGCATTTGCTATTTTTGTTGATCCACAGAATTATAAACTAAGCACGGGAATAAACCACTTACCTAGCAAGTGATCCCAGCTGACCATGGTCATCACATCCACACCTCAAAATTGGTGCTAGTGTTCTTCATTTACCACTAGAAAGTACTTTATTGGAAGATTATATGCTAGAATAATGTCTAATAATTCAATGGCTTGGTGGTCTCTATAACGAAAAAACAAACAAAAACAACTCCCTTTTCTAAGAATTGAGGTCAACTGGATGCACAAGCAAATCCCTGCTAATGGGTCAATCCATTCAAATCCAAAAATATGTCATGACTGTTTTGGAGAAACTAAAATTTGGACAGGGAAACTTGGATGTTCTCACAGGATAGCATGAAGTTACGTGAATTGATGGGTCGTCCTTCTCCACTCCAGGAATTTTTTTACCTAAAAAACTGTGGCCCCTTGATTCAGAGCACTGATTTCCCTACATGGTGATGGATAAACCTAGAATTCACGTTCCGTGGCATTTCTTCTTTTTGAGTGCCCACAAGCACAATTACATCAAGTCAAGCAAGGTACAACCTGACTGAATAGCCTGAAATTTTCTTTTACATCACATTTCAGGCATGTCTATTTGAGGCTATAATTTGGTTACCTTGATCAGATATAAGCCTATCCCAAGTCTCTACCACCAACCTATTTGTAAATCGTCTCTTAGGTATGCAATAACTTCAGCTCCCCCTGCTTGATTTTTTTTTTTTTTCTGTTTCAGTCTCAGAGTGAGATTTTCTTCCAAATTCTGAGCCCTCCTTCAATAACTACGATGATCCAAATACAGTTTTAGAGAAAATTTAATTTAATATTTAGATTTATTCTTTGAATAATTTAAGTCCTTCACAGGAAATCAGTTTTACTAATCTACTGGCTGTGATAGACATTTTTAATCATTAGAAAAAGCTGAAAATTGAACCAAACAAAATATAATTTTACTTTAAAAATGAGTTTTATATAAATAGAAGCAAAGAATGGCATAATAGACAATTTGGCAATATGGCCTAAGAATCTTTAAAGCTTTTTTTTTTTTTAAAGATTTTTTTATTTATTTGACAGACAGAGATCACAAGTAGGCAGAGAGGCAGGCAGAGAGAGAGGAAGGGAAGCAGGCTCCCAGCTGAGCAGAGAGCCCGATGTGGGGCTCAATCCCAGGACCCTGAGATCATGACCTGAGCCGAAGGCAGAGGCTTTAACTCACTGAGCCACGCTGGTGCCCCTAAAGCTTTTCTTTTTAAAAAAATCATGTCTTTCTTTTTTTTTTTTTAATCTATTTATTTTGACAGAGAGAGGGAGAGATCACAAGTAGGCAGAGAGGCATGCAGAGAGAGAGAGGAGGAAGCAGGTTCCCCGCTGAGCAGAGAGCCTGATGCGGGGCTCGATCCCAGGACTCTTGAGATCATGACTCTTGAGATCATGAGCTGAAGGCAGAGGCTTTAACCCACTGAGCCACCCAGGCGCCCCCATGTCTCTTTTTTGATAAGGGTTTCAGATGGGAGAATAAGGATTCATGTCACTATGTACTTTAGTTACCTAATTTTTTGTAACTAGCTACCCCCAAATTAAGTGGCTTAATACAACGTTTTTTGTTTTCTTCATGATTCTATGGTTGGCCAGACCCAGTGTAATGGTTCTTCTCTCTACATGTTATTGGCTAGATTATTCATGTGGCTGCCTTCATCTGGGCATTTGGTAGCACAGCTATGGCTAGATGTCCAAGAAACCTCATTCCTAGATCTGCCGGTTAATACTGGCTATCAACTGGGTTCTATGTTTGGTCTCAGTGTAGCCTTTCTCTCTCCAGTGGTCTCTACTTGCTTCCTCAGAAAGTGGCGGCTGGGTTCCAATAGAATGAAAGCAGAAGCAAGCATGCCTCTTTAAGCCTTAACAGTAAGAACTGGAACAGTAAGTAATTTCCAGTAAGAACTGAAACAGTATCACTTTCACCATTTCCTATCAGTCAAAGTAAGTCACAGGACCATTCCAGACTCCAATAGAGTGGAAATGATCTTCACCAAAGTGGGAAGACAGGCACATGCACATAGGAACGGATTTTCGACAGCTATCTTTGCAGATATATCCATGTAGTCATAAACAAAGCCTTAAATTAATAATTCTTATCTGTGATTATATCCGTAGTGGAGTCTAAGGTTTTGAAAATTTAAAATAGGGGCACCTGGGTGGCTCAGTGGGTTAAGCATCTGCCTTCAGCTCAGGTCATGATCCCAGGGTCCTGGGACTGAGCCCCACATCAGGCTCCTTGCTTAGTGGGGAGCCTGCTTCCACCTCTCCCTCTGCCCCTCCCCCTGCTCATGCTTTTTCTCTTTCTCAAATTAATAAATTAAATTTTTTTTTTTTAATAAAAATAAAGATAAATAAAGAAGCAGTTCAGGGCTTTGGTAAACATTTAGAGTTCTCAAAAGTTTTCTTCCATGACAGGAATGTTTGGGCCAAATCCATTTTATGAATTTGCTGTAACTCTTGTAGAGGATTCAGTATTACTTATTCAGTGGGCTACTGGTTAGTATGAGTTGATAAATGCAGCCATGCAAGGAAATATACTGTTCAAAACCGCTCTGTCCAGTTCTTTGAATGAAGAGATTTGTGAGACAGATATCTGACAAAAGTCCAGGAGTCTGATGCGGTGTAGACACAGTTGATTTTGCCATACTGTCATAGGCAGTCCTCCCCAAGACTGGCCATCAGGACGCCTCGGCCTCCCTAACTCCTTCCGTATACACCACTTCCAAGTCCTTTTCTAGAAGGGGGAAAAAAATCTGTTTGGGTGGAATTGTAGAGTCTCTTAAGACAAGCATAAGTTTAAAGCAACTTCATATTTAAGAGGAGTTTCTATAAAAAACAAGTTTGTATGAGAGCTTTCAGCAAAAGAACAAAATAGGTTGAGTTAGGTTTTTCTTTTTAGATCTATTCATTTCTTTTTTCTCTGTTCTTTCTTATTTTTTTTTTCCTTTTTTAACTCCAATCTCTTTTCTCCTTCCTCCAACTTTTGGCACTGTTTTCTCTGTTAAAGATGCCAATAACCTTCCTTCCCCTCCCCCAAATGCATATTAGTCTCCTCATTTTTGCAACTGATATCATTTAAGAAGAAAATAATTTAAATTCATTCACATTAAAGAATGACTGGCTGATAGGCTCAACTACCCCCATAATTATTTTTATTTTAAAACAAGGAGATTATTAACCTAAATTACACTCATTAAAGAAGCAGCTGGCACATAGGACTAAGTTTGCATCTACGCTCTGTCTGTGTGAAACTGACCATGTCCCTCATTCATATCAGGATGCACTTTTATCTTCTAAAAGACAGGTTTGAATTTCAAAATTGTTACAGCTTCTAAAAAAAAAAAAAAAAAAAAGAGTCAACATCCTATGTTTTTTTTAACATATGGGAAGTTGGTTGTTGTTTTTTTTTTTTTTTTAAGATTTTATTTATTTGAGGGAGAGTATGGGAAGAGGGAGGATGAGAGAGAGAAGCAGACTCCCTGCCAAGCAGGGAATCTGATGCGGGACTCGATGCCAGGACTCCAGGATCATGACCTGAGCCAAAGGCAATCACTTAATCAACTGAGCCACCCAAGTGCCTGGGAAGATGATGATTTTGAGTTAGGGGATCTATAGTGTATCTTTTCCGGAGCATGCATATGAATCATCTGACAAAACGGGTCTATAAATTCTCTCAACTTTGACCAAAAAGATGGTCATTTTAAAGAATAAAAGTATATTTTTAAGCAGGAAAGAAAATTCTATCCCCAACATTTTCTTCTTGGTAATTAACCGCCCCCAAAGAGTTTTTCAGTTACTGCCACACTGAGAATGGAAAAAAAAAAAAAAAGATTTATGTGGGGGATGATATGTGATTGTTGGATTCATTTATTCATTAAGGACAAACTTCAGTCCTGTCAGCCATCTGACGGGTGTGAAGGATGACAGCTGTAGAAACACACTGCTGCAGGAAGTCCCACACCTGCACGTAGAAAACTTGGAACTTTCACTATTATCTATGACGTTCTTTGAAATTTGACTTGCTACTATGTCCTAAATAAACAATGACACTAATTAAGGCTAGCATGCCTCCTTTGAACAAACTCAACTCCAGTTATAAAAAGGCAATATGTATACACATATTGTCTAGATTTTAATTGTCTAGATTTGCTATCCATCTACTGTTTGTGATGAAAGGTTACCAGATGAAGAAAAGCAGCAGTAGATTCTAGTTATTGCTCAGGAAATTGGTGTGGTGCTTAGTTTTAAATGCAAGTCAAAGTGAAATGCTATTAATAAAAAGGCTCCTGACATGCAAAGTTTATTTTAGAGTGCTATAATGCAATTTAGAGTGCTGGAATTCCAGAGTGGGATGTTACACAACTCACTGAGTAGGAAATGACTTACATTGGGGAAACATTGACCATAACTGAAATCAGTGAGGACGTATGGAGTCTAATGTTTTTATATGTACCATGTCCCCCTCAGGATGCTTACTACTAAATCCTTTACATTAGGATAGGTAGCTTAGAGGCATAGGAGATTTAAATTTAATCAGAAACCAATGAATGGGGGCACCTGGGTGACTCAGTCGGTTAAGCAATTGCTTTCAGCTCAGGTCATGATCCCGGGGCCCTGAGATCCAGCCCCACATAGGGCTCTCTCCTCAGTGGGGAGCCTGCTTCTCTCTCCCCCTCTCTGTCTTTGTCTCCATCTTCTCCCTGCCACTCCCCCTGTTGTGCTCCCTCTCTGTCAAATAAATAATATCCTTAAGAAAAGGAAAGAGAGAAACAAAGAAACCAGTGAAAAGCAAGAGCTGTACTGTGTTAATACATTTTTATGGCATTGGACAGTAGTTTGGAACCACATGAGTCTTGCCTAAAACAGAACAACTGACCCTTAACTTTGCAAAGGTTTCCAGTGTGGGTTCCAAATTCTTTAAACCTCCATTGGACATATCCCATGGCATATCTTCATGCTATATATTTCAAGTCTAGATTTTCAAGCATTTTCCTAAGATCTCATTTGCATGACATAAACATTGACACACCCGAAATTTCAATCTAACTCAAGATCTTGTTCCAATTCTTTGTAGTGTAAAATTTAAGATTACCCATTCATTTAAAAAAAAACTGGAAGACTTTTGTGTTAGATGATGAATACATGATACAGGGGGATACAAATGGGAGCGGGAGACAAAATACAAAAACAGGACCATTCTATTTTTGTATACAAAATTAATTTCTTGGTTTGGCTCTTTAGCATCTATTTGTAAGACACAGCTTTGCAACAGGGGTGCCTGGGTGGCTCAGTGGGTTAAGCCTCTGCCTTTGGCTCAGGTCATGATTTCAGGGTCCTGGGATTGAGCCCCACATCGGGCTCTCTGCTCAGCAGGGAGCCTGCCTGTCTCTCTGCCTACTTGTGATCTCTCTCTGTCAAATAAATAAATAATCTTAAAAAATAAAAAAGACATAACTTTGTAACAGACAGCCCATGTTTCCAACCATGGTGAATGCTAAATTATGTGAGTAAAACTGGGGAGGTTTGTCTCCTATATGCACTCAACAGAACCCGCAGTGGATAGATTTCAAATTTCCAGTGAATTCCTCAGCTCCTTTGGACATGTTGGTAGGCCCTGGCTTTTTTGTTGTTGTAGAGAAGACCTATTGCCATTTGCTTCCCGTGAGACTCCTCTGTATGTCACCATGTCTCCCACCATGCTGTGATTTCTCTCCTGGGCTTCAGCATACCCTCCACATTCTGCTTACTCTGAACATATCCAGGGTAGCCAGCCCAGAGGAAATTCAGTCTTCTTTTCTTTGCTCACCATGACCTGGTTTTGTTTCAGTTTAATTCGTTGTACTGGCAACCAATCATGTAGCATTTGAAGGAAATGAATAATGGACTTTATAAATTGCAAGCAGCTAATATGATTGGTCTAAAATACAGGCATTGACAGTGGCCATTATTTTTGATCTTCAGATCAACACTATTTCTATCTCCATGATGTAAAAAGGGAAATGCAGGAAAGAAACCAGACCTGTCTATGATTACAAAGTAAGTGTCAGTTGGGAAGGCAGAGGTCTTTCCTATCTTAGGAAAATGCTCTTTCTAGCATGTGATACTGCCCATCAGAGGTAGTCAATACTTGATCTTTAGATAATGTTAAATTTATAGCATTTATCTGAGCTACGCATTAGTTCATAATTTCATGCACATCTTTCTCACTACACTTTATGGGAGAAGTTACTTGCCAGCATACAGTGGTTTCTGGCTTCTTTTCACACTGGCTTCTGAACACTATTACAGCCTAAAGACTGACAAATTTTCCAGTACTGAGATTCTTTTCTAAAATGAGTTCTACAGATCCTTTTTATGCATGGCTTAATAAAAGGAAATGGAAATAGGAGATCGCCATTCTTCATTCTCTTGCTCAATTTCAGGTCAGTATTTTCTGAGACCCTACTATGTGTTACACTCTGGGATATTAGTGAAATCATAGATATAATCTTAAGCTAGGACTAGTACAGAAAATACTTGATAGCCTACCAACCTCAGACACCCTTCTACCAAGCCTTGGGGGTTTGCTATCTTTTTCCAAAAGGGAAGCTTGCTGCACACATGCTGGGGCTCAGGTTTACTGATGTTAAATGCTTTGTAAATCCAATAAATATAGTTTAAGAAGTTTTGATGTTGACCTTTTTATTCTCCTCTTATCTGGAAAGCTGCAGAGATCATGAGCACTATGGTATGTGGGGTGTGAAGCACAGTGCCTATCAGTTCCTGCATGTTTGAAGATGCAGTCTGTGGCAAAAAAAAAAAAAAAAAAAAAAAAAAAGATAAAAAATTGGCTCAAGCGTTGCCAGTAAAATATAGACACAGGAGTCTTATGCCACAAGAATCAGCTTTTTGACCCATTTAAGGAAAATCTGTGCTACCTCTGAGTAATGCCTTTAAGGATTGTGATGTATTGTTCTATATTTTAGGAAGATAACTAATAATACCGTGGAGGATAAGTTAACTAAAATAGAAACAATGAGTTAAGTTAGGATACTGTTGCGATAATCCAAACAAAAGAAAAATAAGACCTGAAAGGCTGTAGAGTCATTGAGACACTGAGTGGTTTTAAGAAGAAAAAAAAAAAAAGAAAGAAAGAAAGAAAAAAAAATTCAGTAGAATTTTTAGATATAGTAAAAGGTTAAAATTTGGGAAACTATTTCAAGACTGCTAATTGAGAGTCTTAATGAAAAATGATGTTCTTAGGATAGATAACAAATATATGAAGATCAGTTCGGAAAGAAGATATGTCTAGCTTCCAGAAAGTTTACATTGGGGTCACTTGAAACATCTATATGGGGGGAGTAGTGCTCCAGAAGGAACAGGGATAATGATTTGGGGGTCACAATGTTTAGACTAAATGAAAGTCATGGGCACACAGAGTGATAAGGGAAGGTGATGGGATGAGATTGGAAACCTGAAGAAATACAACACTTGCAAAAGTAAGGGAGAGCCACAGTAGGATTTATGGAAACATCCTCATCGGTTTGGAAAAGGAGAGTGAGAGAAAAAGCTGAAAAGAGATTTTTATTAAAAAAAAAAAAAATCAAATGCTGCCAAATTCATTTAAGAAAAAAAAAAGTCACTAAAAAGCAGGCTTTGAAGTTTAAAACAGTTTTTCAGGCAACTTAAAGACAATTTAGAGTAATGGAAACACAATTCAGATTGCAGGGCAATGGGGAATGGAAGAAGGAAGTGGAAACCACCCATTGGAAACTAATCCTTGAGGAAGCTCACCCCAAAGACAACACAGGAATAAATATTTATTGCTACAAAATCAAGATTATTTGAGTTGAAGAGGAAAAGATAAAGTACAAAACTAGAAGCCACTGTAGTTATCAAATATTCTGATTCTTTCACTCTGTATGTTTCAAACATGTTATCAAATTCATAGACACCAGTTTTACAAAAGAAACTCTCACTTTGCAGAGGAAAATCTATACCTTGCTAAGTATAGATATTTAGCCTGTCACTTTTGAAGATTAAATTTTCAGAGTTATTCAGGATAAGGGGGCAAATATAAACTAAAAATCACTCCAAATATTATTTCCAGAGTTCTTAAAAAAGCAGCACTTAAAAAAAAAGTAGCAAATATCAGAATACGGACAGTACAAAGTAAAGGTAGGTAGATATAGCTCTCAAAACAATAACAGTTAAAAGAAATAGTTAAAATTGTTGAAATAAAGTAAAATTTAAATAGACATTTTTATGGCAAGATCTCCAGGGTTTATGTGGGTAGCTTAGGAGGTATTTCTAGTTCTTGGTTTAATTAGATCAATGTAAAATGTCGTGGTCAGTACATCGAATATTACTTGGGATAAAATGAATTCTATGGGTCTCTAAGAACAACTTGTACTTGTGGTTTTAACATTCACTATTATTTTAACAAGCAAAATAATATTTGTAGAGTATTAAAATATCAATACACACAGCTATAAATTTTGTAGTTGTCTGACTACCCTTTATTTTGCTTCTTTCCAAGGTAATAAATTTCACACTGGACATATGGTTTCCAGCTATAGAAAACTCCACACTTCTCTGTGGCCAGGTGGGGCCACTTGACTTCATTTCCCCAATTAAATTGAAAATTTTAAAAATTGCTTTCTATTCCTTTGCATTCTTTTCCATTGCCACAAGATGGAATCGTGATGGGCTCCAGCGTGTATTAGTTTTGAGGTATATTTTCCATAGCATAAAATGCACATTTTCAGTGGATAACGTTGACATATATACATATATGTGTGTGTGTGTATAAAATTCAAATTAACATAGACTACTACTCTTAATTTCTACATGTCACTTTTCCATTCTTATTGTTGTGTGTACTGATACTTCATTTATTGTCAAGGATGAGTAGTAATCTTTTGCATGACAATTCCATAATATATTTATCCACTATATTTTCCTCCATTCTCCTACTGATGGCAATGTGGGTTGTTTTCAATTTGCAGCTACTATGAAAAGAGCTGTTACGGATACTCTTTTTAAAATTTTTGTGTGAACATATGTTTTCACTTTCTTAAGTAAAACTTAGAATGGAATTACTACTGGGCTATAGAGAAAGTGTATGTTTAAACTTATAGAAACTTCCAGAACAATTTCCAAAGTGGTTGTACTATTTTATATTCCCACTACTACTATAATTGGACCAGATTTTTACCGTGCAAATGAAGACAATGCCCTGAGGGATGGGGAAGCAACTATGTGGAGAAAACTTGGTCCCTGAACAGAGCAATGATTACCATTATCTTTGATCACTTACCTCCTTTCTATTCCATTAGAGTGAGATAAACAGTGACATACCAAGCAGGAGAACAATGGCTTCAGTCTCTGCAGTGTAGGCACCAAGGGGGTGTATTTTTTGCAGAGAAGTTATAAATAAATCTGACTAAAATTCAACCTGGATTTTTGGTCATCCTAGGTTTAATTTCTAAAAAAAATAACAGTGATAAAGTTTTCCTCCATATGAGGCAGACCACTCATATGCCCTGCCCTTGGTGTGCTACTAAAATAAATGACTATCATGCCCAAGCCGGTCTACATTTTTTAAAGTACTTACCTACTCTTGGTCTTTTTCTTACAAATACCTAGATTTTAAATGTATATCCTTAGATTATATTCTTTTTCTTTTTTAAGATTTTATTTATTTATTTGACAGAGAGAGATCAAAAGTAGACAGAGAGGCAGGCAGAGAAAGAGGGAGAAGCAGACTCCCTGCTGAGCAGAGAGCCCAATATGGGGCTCGATCCCAGGACCCTGGGATCATGACCTGAGCCGAAGGCAGAGGCTTTAACCCACTGAGCCAGCCAGGCACCCTAGATTATTATTTTCTTAAAACCATACAAATATTGCACCAACATTTAATGCTACTAATTTAAAAAAGAAGTTTAGAGTATATTCTCAAACATTTTAATTATGAACTGAAATTTAAATAGTCTATCACCTACTTTTTATATTATAGAATCAGTTTTATAGGATGAACACCTTTACAGGAATTTAGAGATACCTTATCATTAAGAATAACAAGACCTATATTGCACAGAAGTATTTCAGGCCACTATCCTGTCTGCCATCCTTAAGCAGAGGAGCCCACCCCAGCAACCCTTACAGAGAGCCATTTCAGGACTCAGACAGTATACAACCTCTCTGAAAGTCATCTCTCAACCTGAGGGAAGACACATCACGCACAGCATGTTACTTTCTTGAACAAGGACTTGGATGCTTGGCCTTCTTTAATACCTTTACTTCAACCTTACAGATGAACAGGTCTTCGCTTTTCTGGCTTCTTCTAAACGTAGTTCTTCATGACAGAGTCACATCCACAGAATAGATTAGTGCGCTCACCAGGCATTACACAGATTACATGAATAGAGGAAAGTAGGTCTGAGAAAGTTCTCACAAGTCCCTCTAGTTTTGGGTTATCAGACTTTGTTATTTGGGGTACCTCTAATTACAGAGTAAAAATAAATTGCACAAAAAAATACCTAACTGCTTCAAGAAATGTATCTAGATATACTTTTCATCCATGTATATGAAGACTTCCTGGACCACACCTGTGGTTGGAAAAGTTTCATTTATAATTCACTGTAGAAATGGAAAACAAACATCATGGGAGACTATGGGACATCTCAGCAAGAGGGTATAAAAAAGGACTTATAAAATTTGGGCTTGTTTCAGGTGATTTGGGGAAACTTCAAAGGATGGGGGGACTTTATCCTAGATTGGATGAAGCAAATATTTGGATTATTTTTTTTAAGATTTTATTCATTTATTTGCCAGAGAGAGAGCGCGAGCGAGCACATGCACAAGCACACAAGCAGGGGAAGTGTCAGGCAGAGGGAGAAGCAGACTTCCTGCTGAGCAGAGAGCCTGATGTGGGACTCAATCCCAGGACCCTGGGATCATGACCTGAGCCAAAGGAAGACACTTAAACAACTGAGCCATACAGGCACCCCAAATATTTGGATATTTTAATAGATCTTACCTACAAGCAAGGACTCAGCAAAGTTAAAGCAGTAATTGGTAAAGCAGAAATAGTTTACTCATATACCAAGATGGGGAGATGGTGGGTCATCTTTATGGTTTAAAGGTAATGCTCCTGCCAGTGTTCAGACATGATTATCGAACTTTTTTTTTTTCTAATCAAGCCATCATAGTCACAGTGTGACTTTGTTAGCTACTGATGTTCTAAAAAAACTGTTATACTCAACAGAGCATCAAGGTCTACCTATGACTGCCCTCTGTCCTTCTGTTTCAGTTTCTTATATCTGCAATAACTTCTGTCCTTATATTTTGGTTTCCTACTGCTGCCCTAACAAGTCATCACAAGCATACAGGCATAATAAACAATTACAAACAAATGTAATGTCTTACATTCATATAGATCAGAAGTCCAGCATGAATTAAAATTGGTTTTGTTTTAGGCATTTCAGTTGGGGTGGAATGGGTGTTTATTCTAATTGTCCACCTCACTACATAGAACAAGTACTTATCAGCCTCTGCTCCACTGAGCTAAAAAACTAAAGTTCTAAATATAACAGTGTACATGCTTGGAGCCTGAGTTAGCTATGGTCAACAACCAAATGGCTGTGGTCAAAATATATCTTTGTGAACTGTCAAAATGTCAGAATCTAGGCAGAATTTAAAAATTAAAGAGAATTATAGATACCAAGGTATGGTATAAGCAGTAAGTCGGTAAGTAAAAACTAGAGGACATAGATGTTAAAGAGCAGGACAGATCGTTACCAACAGACTCAACGATCAATAAGGAGAGACACAGCATTGATGAGCCTAGAGGAAAAGTTTTAGTACCAGGAAGGTCTTTCTAACAGAGATTAAGCTCTTTCCTGATCCAGCTCCCGGCACATACAAACTACATAAATATTCTAGAGTGTAATATAAACTTTAAAGGAAAAACTTATTCTGAAGTGCTAACCTGGGATATGAAGGTGAAATTAGGTAAGTGAAATCATCTGTGACCTGTAAACCATGGTTTATCATGCAAGGAAGAATAGCTAGAGACAAATGCAGACAACACAAATGATATAAAGTAACATCAATTCCTCTCAAGCTCAGTGGAAAATAACAGAATCTTGACTCAGAAGATTATTTTAATTGGGTTATTATTTTCTATTTTAGTTTGTATTTTTTGCTAAAAGGAAATGAAAAAACACAGTAAAGTGACTTCCAGTTTCTGATCTGGCATGTAAAGAGACTAGAAGTTGCCACTCCATCTTAACAAGTAAAAAGCTGAACAAATACACACACACACACACACACACACACACACACATATATATATATATTTTTTTCTTTTTGATCAACAACTCTTTTTAATCCATTTAAAGAAGTGAGGTCACAGGGAAAACTGTTGCCCACAAAACTGGAGACAAGGGGATACAGAGAATCACAACTTTACCTGAGCATATGAAACCCACCCACAGAAGCTTCTGTGGGAACCAGTGAGGGGGTAGGAAGACCTGAATGGTCATTGTCAAATGGCTGGAGGCTCAGTGTAGACAAGTCTGAGAGCTAAAATCTCCAGGGGATCCAGTCACTGGAGGACCCTCACACTTCTGTTGACTTTTACTCCTAGACTTCTACCAGGCTTCTATTTTTTGTTGGAAACAGTGAACATGGGTGAAAAATCCTCTCCTGCTTCTGGCAGGGGGAGGAAACAAGGAACCATTTGAAATATGCCAGAGCTCTTTGTTCTTCTTAACAAGGTCTGGACTCAGGAGAAATAGTTTTGCCAGAAACTAATTTGCTGGGGTTTATAGGAATTTAACTGATCTGGATGAAAGGAAATACCCTACCCCAGGGGGGCACAGGTTCATCAACCACTACTCATTGGATTATAGATGCTTTTCCTCCCCCTCATCTTACCACCACATTACTAAGGATTTATTTACTGTAGCTCCTTTTACACAGTACACCATGTCCACCTTTTAACAAAAAATTATAAGACATACTAAAAGGCAAACAAACAAACAAAAAAACACTAAAACACAATTTGAAGAGACAGAACAAGCATCAAAACCAGATCTAGATATCACAGGGATGTTGGAATTATCAGACCAGGACTATACAACTGCTATGATTCATATAGTAAGGGCTCAGATGGGAAATGGAGAGATGGAAATTCTAAGAAAGAGTTAAAAAGAAATGCTAGAAAACAAAATAAAAGCACTAACACAAGTGACAAGTGCCTTTCAGAACCTCATTACTAGACTGAAAATGGCCAAGGAAATACTCTCTGAGCTTGAGGATATGCCAATAAAAACTTCCAAGACCGAAAAGCAAAGAAGACTGCAAGGCAAACCAAACAAGAAAAATGGAACAATATATCCAAGGACTAGGAGACAACTACAAAAGGTGTAACATAGGGACACCTGGGTGGCTCAGTTGGTTGGACGACCGCCTTCGGCTCAGGTCATGATCCCCGAGACCCGGGATCGAGTCCCGCATCAGGCTCCCAACTCCACGGGGAGTCTGCTTCTCCCTCTGACCTTCTCCTCACTCATGCTCTCTCACTGCCTCTCTCTCAAATAAATAAATAAAATCTTTAAAAAAAAAAAAAAAGGTGTAACATACACATAAGGAGGAGAAAAAATAAAGGAGCAGAGCAATAGTTGAAAAAACAAAATAAAGACTGATAATTTCCCCCAAATTAATATCCAACACCAAACCATGAATGCAGGAGTCTTAGAGAACACCAAGCAAAATAAATGTCAACACAACTACAGCCAGGTGCATCATATTCCAACTGCAGAAAACCAAAGATAAAGAAAAATAACTTAAAGGTAATTAACTGACCCCAAACATTCTTCCCTCAGTTTTAGTAGAGTCCCCCATCTACTTTAATCTTAACCTATCACTCTCTTCCACAAAAGAAATAGAAGAAATTTTTACTTGAGTCGATTCAACACTTTGTGTTTACCATTAGGCATCAGAGAACCTATTTCACAGGAAGAGTTCAGCAGTGAATTTTGTTGAAATAAAAGTGGTTTGGATTCAAACACACCTGAATTTAACTTCTTCTTCAGCCTTTAACCACTTGACATTAAAAAAATACCTAATTTTACTAAGGCTTAATTTTGACCTCATAAAAATGATAGTATGTATTTGACAGGGCTATTATGAATATTAGAGATTACATGTATAAAAACCAGTGTAACTTCTACTTAGGAAAATTAGCTGCTCAGTAAATGGTAGGTGTTATAATGATTAGTGGGAGATTATAGTCATATAGAAATAAAAAGAAAGAGAATGAAAAAAATGTTGGCCTGGGGTGTGTTTTTCCCTAGCCATCTAATCCTACCTTCATTCTATAAAACTCTTAGGAATAAAATCCTGTCATTCCAAACAATCTCAAAACGAGGCAGAGACTAACGTCACAAACCCACTTCCGCTGGGACTCTTTCCTATCCTTGATTTCTGTTAGACCTACTTTCTCTCTGGATTACAAAAACAACAGAATACTTTAGCCTTTCAAAAAAAAAGTTATTTGCTAATCCAGTAAACCAAGGAATAAATATTAAGAGAATAAGACAGAAAATTACAGAATTAAGAACAGTCCTCTCTCTGGTCAAAACTCAATTGCAGGGGCACCTGGGTGGCTCAGTGGTTAAGGCCTCTGCCTTTGGCTCAGGTCATGATCCCAGTCCTGGGATCCAGCCCCACATCGGGCTCTCTGCTCAGCGAGGAGCCTGCTTCCCCCTCTCTCTCTGCCTGCCTCTCTACTTGTGATCTCTGTCTTTCAAAAAAAAATTATGGCACCCAAATCTGCAACCCAAGAATGTATGCTAAGAAAAAGTAAAAAACAACCAAAAAAGTTTAAAAAAAAACAACTCAATTGCAAAACCTTCTTGGTCCCCAAGATGAGACATTCCTCCTACCGTTGGAAGCAGTGGTCTCTCTCCTTGGCCTTCCTGGAAGTTTTCAAGGTCGGTAGCTTCAAGGCAATATGTCTCAATCCCGGATACACTTTAGAACTAACAGGGGAGTCTTAAATAGACTTCTGTCTGGGCCCTGCCCTAAGTAATTTGGGGTTTAATTGGTCCCTAGTGGCGCCTTGGAAGCAATGTTGTTTTTTAAAGCTCTCCAGGTAATATTAATGAGACTTCAGCGCTGAAAGCCACTGTTTTAAAGCAAACTTTCACATGGTTTTTCAGGCCAATCCCGCTGTTTATCCCAAGGCCCATATTCTGTGCTTGGGGTCAGGATTCACTTCCCCTATGGTGGCCACATTTCCCTCTTGGGATTTACTCTGGTTTCCTGATGTTAGTTTCTTTACTAAGTTGCTTCTGAATTATTTCTCCCTTTGGTTGTGAGTCAACCAAATCAATGCTTCAGTTTATTCCTCAATTATCCATGGATTCTTGGCATCTGGAAATGGCTTCTTTGGCATGCGCTTCTCTGCACAGGTGCAAACTATGCATTTCCAAATGTTGATTGTTTCTTAAAGAAAGATAAGGTAGCTTTGAAGTACGGGGTAAAATGTGCACCCCTCTTAATGAGACACATTTCAAGCATTGTGCATATACAGGCAATCAGGAAAGGCCTGGTAAACCAAATTGGCTTCTTTGCCTAATTTTTCCTACGGTGCTGAATTTCTGTGGCTGTGGAGCCCAGATCACCAGTGCCATAACAAATAACCTGTCCTCTACCTTCTTCATATGACCTGTCCACACTGCCAGCTGAAAGTGTCAAATCGTATTTTCTTATTCTTTAGTTACAGATTAGATCTTTTAAAAATTAAGAGGCATACGTTCATATATTCACTTACCAATTTCCTTTGTACCTAAGAGTTGATCCTTTTGGGGTCTCACAGAGGCCCAATATTATAGCCATCCCCTTCCTTGTACAGAAAGAGTTAAAGGACTTTAAACCCAGAAGGAGAGCAGGTTGCCTATGAAATAAAAAGAGTTGCCTTTATTCAAAACCAATTTATCATTTTTTTAAAGATTTTATTCATTTATTTGACAGGCAGAGATCCCAAGCAGGCAGAGAGGCAGGCAGAGAGAGAGAGGAGGAAGCAGGCCCCCCGCCGAGCAGAGAGCCCGATGTGGGGCTCGATCCCAGGATCCTGGGATCATGACCTGAGCCGAAGGCAGAGGCTTAACCCACTGAGCCACCCAGGTGGCCCAATTCATCATTTTTAATTGTAAATCTATCACCTTAAGATCACTTTTGGAGGGGCGCCTAGGTGGCTCAGTGGATTGGGCCGCTGCCTTCAGTTTAGGTCATAATCTCAGGGTCCTGGGATCGGGCCCTGCATCGGGCTCTCTGCTCAGCGGGGAGCCTGCTTCCTCCTCTCTCTCTGCCTGCCTCTCTGCCTACTTGTGATCTCTCTTTCTCTGTCAAACAAATAAATAAAATCTTTAAAAAAAAAACAACAAGATCACTTTTGGATTCAGTCCTTGCTTGGCACTTCATAAAAGTAATATTCATAAGTGCCTGAGA
Source organism: Mellivora capensis (assembly GCA_004024625.1). Taxonomy (NCBI): domain Eukaryota; kingdom Metazoa; phylum Chordata; class Mammalia; order Carnivora; family Mustelidae; genus Mellivora; species Mellivora capensis. The sequence continues at coordinate 151,883 of PISX010001018.1, read as the reverse complement.
TTTTTCTGCCCTAACGCTTAACACTATCTCTCCCCTTATTCTGTTTGCAAGTTCACTACAGCATAAACACAAAATTCACATTTGAGAAAAGTCCTAAGAGTCACTACAGAAAAAAATTTAGCTCTTCGGTATGTACTTATTTTGTGATCTGCCTGTGAATAACATCCCCAGCCATTTCTAACGAAGTGGTGCATGGTTTCCCCTATGTACGTTCTATTATTTTAGGAAACAGTATTGTCAGTACAGAAATATGACTACTGCACAACCATGCTGTGAAAACCAGAACTGAGTGCCAAAGTAGAAATTTCAATAGCATCATCCTCAATTTGTCTCTTTTTTTATATATACCAAAATTTTAATAATTAGCTTTTTCGGTGATATAACTTTTTTTCTAATCCACTCACCCTCCATTTCCATGATATTTAAATTATATTAGCTGATAAATGTCATAATTTGAGGCTCCCCTTGTCTCACAGGAGACTCTAGGGACAGGCATCCTGAACTTTAGTAAGTTACTGGTTACAGTCATTCAAAGAGATTTGTAGACGGAAGTCCTTACAAAGCTTTGAATGTGGAGAGGCATCTTTGCCGATCCATATTTATATCCATGCATATGGAATTATGGTGGTTTACAGTCTAAGGGTGACTTTTTAGCTTATGAAATTTCTTTCAGCAAATGACAACAATCTAGGTCTAAGTGTCTTTTAATTCTGCTCCCTGCGAATATAAAATGCTCTTTCTTTGCTCTGAATGACAAAGGTAGCAATGACTGGTAGCTGGTGTCTGCAACTCTAATAATCCTCCCTAGGCTCCTACTCCCTCAGTGCCACCACCCCAAACCACACACACACACACACACACTACAGATGAGGGTAATATACAGGCAGTCTCTGTTGACATAAATTAACTACCTAAGAATAGCCATCACAGCTGGGTGGCCCCATGGACATGGGGGCTTCCTTCTCTCTACTACTGCCTTGTAGATTTTCCCACCTTTCCCCCTACCTTTGCCATGGCCTATTCCTGTGCCTCGCTTTTCTCTTAACTCTTAGCTCCACCCAATCTCCCAAATCTGGGCCCTGTCCCAAACCCACTCACAATCAGCCTCCTACCCCAGAGTGGCCACAGGTAATTCTTTCAAGAGCCCGATCTAGTTTCCCTACACAAACCTAGACAAACCCATTTCTGCCTTTATTATATCCACTCCTTGGCTGACACGTGGTGCCCATGAATTGGGTCTGGATAGTTAACAGATCCCAGAAGAGGGGGATCACTGGTGGGAAAGAAAGGCAGAAAGACAGCAAATTAACTTGTATGAGAGGATTTATGTTTTCAATATTGTTTATAGTCCAAACCTCCAAAAATCTTAAAAAGGATTTTTATGTTACATTTGAAGATACTCAATTATACTTATAGTCCATAGATTAGGTGGGAGTGGGAGGAGTGGGAGGGAAACCCTAGATACAAGCTACAGGACATCAAAACAGAGACACCAACTCTTGAGTTCAGTTGAAGAGTGAAGGTCACCAGGAACAAGTCATAGGCTGAGAAGCACTTAAACAGTGCTGTTCCCCAGACCTCGTGTCCCCCCGTCTCAAGTCTGCAATACCTCGAATACCCATCTTCAGCATCGAGCATTTGTCTTAGTTCTGCCAGAATCAATCTTGGGAGCCTGGAGCTGGTACTCTAAATTATTAGATGTGAAAACACAGATCCGACACATCAGAGTAAAATGTGTGGCTAGACAACTAAATTAGAAGTTGATTTTTGTCCCTCTTGTGATGATTATCTTTTACGGGAATTTGAGCAGGGTATTATACTTCAAGAACATTGTGACTTAAATTAGCTTCTGCAAACCTGCATTTTTTTTTCATACAGCCAATTCTCAAGAAATCCCAGGTTTGAAGACCTCTAGAATGCAGAGAATTCCATTTTACTTTCCGTAGAAAGGAGAATTTAACCATTTCCGCACAGTATTTTAATACTTAAAGAATAGGGAGGTTTCTTTCTGTGTGAGTGAAACATTAGTCATTGAGTACATTTCTTTATTTGACTGGGGACGAAGGCTTTATTTCATTCTACCGTACTAGTCTGCTCGTGGGGTGTTAGGACAGAAGGGGCTGATAAAGAAACTGTGAAAGATGACAATGCCCCAAGATTGAAAATAAAGACTTTGATAGGGTGTCTACAGCGGTTTGATGAGAAATGCAAGACGTCTTCATGGACTTTTCTAAGTGCCAAGTTGATAGAACTGAAATTAGTTGTATTAGCATCAACATGGGAAGCACGCCAGCCCCCAATTATAGACATTTCCTTAGTCGCACCTATTATGGGCTAGGTATGGGGATGAGAGTCTACATACAGTGATCTATTTCATCCTTACTGGAGTTCCACGAGGTTGGTTTTCTCATCTCTGTGTTTCATTCAACAATACAGAGACACAAAGATATTTGTTAATTTATCCTGAGTCTCATCACTTCTAAATGGCAGAGGTGGAATTTGGACCTATGTCCAAAGTCCCCATCTTGTTTTAAGCAAACACTGCTACTTTTCAGGATCCAGGAAGGTAAAAGAAATATGTACTTTTTGAAAACTTATTTATTTCTATTTTTGAATAGTTATTGCTAGTTTCTTTTTGCTCTTGTTTTCAAAGTTTCTTTTGGAAAGGTATAACCTTGCTTCAGCTAAACAAAGAAGCAAGTTTCTTTCTCAATAAAGATAGTGGAGTAGTACCAGTCCTACAGTGGTTTCTGCTGCTAAAGTGCTGTGTGCCTTTTGCAAAATGTGTCTTCGGGGGGCCCAGATTCCTTACATGTACTGATGAGGTTGGCCTGGAGATCCTGGAAGTCTGTGATGTTCCATGAGGAGAGTCCTCTGTCTCAGAACCCTGAGAAGTCGGGAAAACTGGAACTGAAAGACGAAATCGCAGTGGGAAGAGATGGTGGACAGCCATAGATGTGATCCCCTCTCGACGTCAGTTTCCTTCACAGTTGGCGTTCATTTGATCCAATCCCTCGGATCCCACAGGACAGAGCGTTACACAAACAAGCCGGTGACCACCGGCTTACCCGTCAGGGAGAGGAGTTGGGGGAACCACATAAATAAATAACCCAACAGCGGAACTGGCAATTTTCTGGCCTTCGAAGATCCCTAGAGATTGCCAGTTTGGACCACACAGGACTCCAGGGGTTGTAAAACAGCAAACCACAACATGGTGTCCACTTGAAGCCTTTTACCACAGTGTGGCTGGCCAGAAGCTGACTAGCCGAAACTCCTCCACAGAACAGCACAGCCAGGACCGGCTCTGGAAATCCCAACAGCATTCTTCACTCCGGGGTGGGCTCACAAGTCCTCTGGGTCTCCCGTTTCCAAAGGCCAGTCTGAGGATTTGTGTCCATCAATGTCAAGTTTTTCATAAGTTGGTTGCAAGATGCAAAAAAGGTACAGAAAAGAAAGCAGGGCAGGTTTTCCTTAAAGTTGAATGTATTCATTTAAAGGACTGTCCTTTATTCTGTTGTGGTTTTTTTTTTGTTTGTTTGTTTTTTACTTTTGAACATGAAAATGTCCTTTCTCTTATGAAATTACAATGATACGAAATGGGAGACTGTACACTGTATTTATTTTATCTTCTCTGCTTGGTCAGCCTATATCAGGTTTCAAACTTACGTTGGAAATTCCACTGACCTGTGAAATAGAATACAGTAGAAACTTGTGTTCCAGGCATGCAGGAGGGATGAGGTCTCTGGGATCCGCTGCTACATGAACAAGGCTGTAGAGCTTAACCTGAAGGAGGGAAACCCCTGAATGATCTGTACACAGTTTGGAGATCTGGGCCATTTGCCCAGGTTTGTGCCTTTGGATCTCACTTTATTTCTACTATCCCAGTGTGATTCGATAGCCTTAGGGCAAAGCTCAATTTGTCACGGACTAAAAAAAATAAAGCAAAAATTAAAAATAGAAAAGACTCATTTACAGATACTCAGATTTAACTTCTAAGGCTCTCTAAAACAAAATGCTATTCTTTTACTTCTTTGGAAGAATGTTCTCGACATTATGTTGACATCTCGACATAAAGTAATCTGACTTTACCGGGTACTAATAATGATATGAGTAGGAACAGGAAGGTGGTGATAACCGAGCTACCAGTTGCTGAACACAGACTACATGCATAACAGTTTTTTTTTGTTTTTTGTTTTTTATTTATTTGTCAGAGAGAGAGCACAGGCACACAGAGTGGCAGGCAGAGGCAGAGGGAGAAGCAGGCTCCCTGCCGAGCAAGGAGCCTGATGTGGGACTCGATCCCAGGACACTGGGATCATGACCTGAGCCGAAGGCAGCCGCTTAACCAACTGAGCCACCCAGGCGTCCCTGCATAACAGTTTTTCATGAATGTTCTGCTACCCTCACAACCCCTGCTGGCAGAAAAACGCAGTGCAAAGTGATGTGTAAAATGGTAGAAAAAAACGAGGATTTTGGCATCCTCTAAATCTGACTACGAATCTGAGCTCGATGATGGCCTTGGACAACTAAGTGAAGTTTTTTTCTTTTTTCCCCTCATATAAAATGAGGCCAATAGCGATCATCCGTGGAGTTGTTACGAGAAATGCATAGTATAACAGGTGTGAAGTAGTGCATTTATTGCCTCCTGTGTAGGAGGAACTCAATATTTCACTAGATAACTTCATCAAGTTTATGATTTTTGTAGGTAGCAGAGCTGGGAGCTCCAGGCTCTGGGTCACAGTCTGTGATCCTTGCCATACAGCAAGAATGACTGGTTCACTGAGCAGGCTGAGCTCAGTGGAGCATAAACCTGGCATTGTTATGGTTTTCGCCCTTCACTACCTTTAAATATTCTGTCAAAGCTCCCTCTCTCCTCCCTTAGTAGTATCTCAGGGAGGTTTCACAGCATTAGACTCTCAGATATAAAAATGTCCGGTGAATTTAGTCTGGCCGGCTAAAAGTCGCAATAGATCCCCTTCGGATTGTGACCTTGGAGGCCCTCAATGGCCATGTCAATACTTGTTTTCACAGCCAAATGGGGACATGGCCTCCCCGCTGTGGCCAGCCTGCCGTGTGTGCCGAGGCCTCCAGACAATGCGCTGCAGATGAAGGGGGGCTAGGAGATGAGTCTGGGCGATGCTGTACTGCATTCCTGCTACTTGGCACGGTTCCTGTCTGAACTGCTGTGTTTGTCTTCTCTAATATTAAAGAAGAGGATCGCATTCGTTGTCTATCGCTGTGCAACGAGTTACCACAAACACAGAGCTTACAACCGAACACACTTGCTATTTCACCATTTCCGTGGGTCAGGAATCTTGGCGTGACTTGGCTGGATTCTCGGACAGGGTCTGTCAAGGCTGCGTTCGATGTGTCATCAGTCTGCAGTCCCATCTGAAGTCACACTGGGAGGGGACATGCTTTTGTTGGCTCCAAGACTGAGGCCTTCCATTTCTTGCTGCGCGTCAGCCCGAGGCTTCCCTCATCTCCTAGAGGCGACCATAGGAGGTTCCTGGCCACATGGGCCTCCAAACATAGGCGGCCTACAACAAGGCGGCCTGCTTCTACAAAGCCAACAAGCGAGGAAGAGAATCCAGCCACATGGACCCTAAAATCCTACATAACATACCATGTAATTGCACACATGCCATCGCAAGCGTCCTATCAATGTTGCCTCATTCCACTGTTTACAAGCAAGGCACAGGATAGAAGTCAACCACACACGAGGGGAGAGAACTATAAAAGGAAATAATGTCCCGAGGTGGCACCTATGGGAGTGTCCCCTAGAGTTTGTAGGCCACGTGGGCATATTAGTTGAAATACAAGGATCCATTAATCCCTAGTGAAAATTTTGAGCTTTTTTCTTTCTAAAAAGAAATTCAGAGCTTCAAAATGACCGCACCAAACTATACAGAACAATTTTGGGGGTATTGGAAATCACAGGACACCAGATGAATCACTGACTTTCAATGAATAAGTCTACACTCATATTAAACCTTGCCTCTGAGCCCACTGGATTATATTTCTTCTTATGGGAAAGGACTAGCTGTCCTAAGGACATTTTGAATTTTCTAAGTCCCTCCCTCTCGAAATGGTCATGGTTTGCCAATATTAACATGGTAGTTTTGTGAGAGAGACTAAATAACATAAGGAGATTGTAGTATCAGTACTGGATATCCATGAAATTTGATAGTTTAATTTTATTACTCAAAGTGAGTGTACAATAAGGAGTAGAGCTAGGGATGAGGATAGATTTCAAAGCACCATAAGGAGGTATGGAGTGCTTAATCCTATGAAAGTTACCAAAGAGTATTTGCCAGTTATCATATACATGAAATTAAGTGCAGAAGTGTTCACTCCTTTTTGTAAAAAGCAAAACAAAACAAAACAAAAAAAAACAGTATTTTCTATGTTAGGACATTTTTCTCTTTTGGCTACTAATGTGACAACTACTCACCTATACCATCTTAAGAATTTTTCTACCTATCCCCACCACCCTTCAATTTTATAGATGCAGTTTTCTATTTATACTACTAAGACAACACACTTCCTCTAAGGTTATTTGAATACCTATAGCTCTTCTGGGTTACAGAAGAATGCATATTTCTGCTTTTTTAGAATTTTTTGAAGGTATCTTTAGATAAGTGCATTTTTTTCTAATAAATATGTTTATTTAAATGAAAACTTGAATACAAAAGCATTTTTATTCATTTACAGGCTTTTCCCCTATAAATAAAACCACATATCAGAAAAACAAAATTATTGTGTCAAAATCATGCATCCATTCTTGGTTCAGAAAAAATGTGTTCTCTATATTTTATATTATCTAATTTCAAAGGAAATTTTAATTCACTTTTCTACTTCTTATTATATGTACTCCTGGCTGCATATCTTTAAGTCAGATGGTTGAAAATAATGAATAAGCTCTTAATACTAAATTTAAACTGTCTTCCTCACTTAGCAGTTTATATAAAATAATGCAGTTAAAATACTATACAAATGTTATTAGTTTAACTATAATAACTTTTTTCCAGAAAGAGAGAATTCTTTGAAATGTCTGAGATCTTAAGAAAATAATACTAACAAAACATAAGAATGCAATATATAAGGATTAAAAACTCAGAGTGCCCTTGCATTTCCAACATTTAATTTTTGGTTAAAGCAAGAAGTTTGATGTGATGTGTTTTTAATTTGTGTTGCTTAAAATTCTACTTTTAGCAACTCAGCTCTGACTACTATGTTAAGTCCAAATATTTTATTTTATTGTTCAATGATAAAAGGACCTATGAAACAGCCACTTGAAAGAAGACAGAAGTTACACTGGCATCTGGTTTAATTTACAGCTCTTGTTCATTACCCTCATATGAAAATTTCAGAACACATGTGGCAAAGGCTTCTGAGAAGCAACCTTTAACCTGAACCTGAATTTAATATTCTAAAGTTATGAACTAAAGTATTTAAAGTTAATAACTTTCTCTACAGATAGCTTTTTAATGTAGTAGAATTCTACCATGTAAACTTTATGTTCAACTATCTTTTTAGCGTAACAGAACACTTTGGATACTAATTAGAAAATTACAATTATCCAGGGACTGAAAAAAAGTTAAGTTTTACCTGATTTGGCTTCCATCCAAATTCATTATTTCTCCCTGAGTTATAGTCATCATTATAAAAAATGAAAGTACAAAGGGAATCATGAGTCACTGTATTCTGGTAACAGTCTAAGAGAAGAATTAGGGAAGAAAGAATTCTTCTAAAAATTAGAATAATTAGGAAGGAAGAGGTATGACACCTACCCCAGATTCCTAGCTCCTTCCAGGCACGGTAAGGACAAAAATGCCAGAGGTGTGGGTGGTCAGGAGTGCTCCCGGCCAGGGGTTCGGGGCAATATGTCCTGTAGCATATTGTCCATTCCCTAATATTGTCCATATTGACTTCCTCTAATGAAGATTTACATCCTATAAAACCCAGTTAAATCCCCATTCCAGCTATTAGTTATATAGAAATCAATTAGATGGATGGGTAGATGGATAATAGAGAGAAAAGATGGACATTTACACATGCATACCTATGTATGTACATCTACACGGACACATATGTTCCGTCCGTTTGACAACTGATGAATGGTAGCCTGCAAAAGAGTATTATATTAGCCATTCATTAATTAATTAACAGGAAAAAATCTTCCCAATCATTTAGCATTATATCTCAAATCTATTCTGTGTAAATAGGTCTTAGTATATGTTCGTCTCTACATATCCAACTTACATGTATTTCTGTACAGATCTGTGTGCTCGAATAGTGAGATAGGTATTTTTTAGAATGAGTCAAATCCAATAAATTTTACATGCTGAGGAAGAAAATACTATCCTATTTAATCATTTATATTCATATTTGGAGTGAAAGAGTAAATACAACTAGAGTTAGGAGATTTCAAATATTATTAGAATTAGAATATTATTAGAATCGAAATGCTGACTCGTAAATATCTACGGTACTGCTAGTCCCTGACTCTTTTCCTAGGCAACCACAGCCCCTCACAACTCACCGAACGTGATTACAACAGGCATCTTAACGTCCTTACGGGATCCCACCACTCAGACCACAGTTTACTCATTTAGAAATAAGAACTAGACACAGGTTGAAGCAATTAATCTATCCCCAGACTTTAGAACTTTAAATTCATAAAGTCAACATCAAGTGGGCTTTCTTCTGCCGTTTGAAATGAAAGTCGGTTTGCAGCGACAGAGAAGGAAGCCAATGTATGCAGAGAAGAAACAAGCAAAAGGATCGTTCTGGGTCCATATTTCTTAGTCTCAGTTGCAACCCTGCACATTCTCAAGCGTAGATGTTTAACCCTTCCTTAGATTCCATTAGAAAATAAAATTCTTCCTTTCCCAAAATGCACTCAAAATGCATCTCTGGTTCTTGCAGTCAAAGCATCATAAAAGACAATGATATTTTCTGCTTGGAAACAATGTCCCTGCTTTTCTCCCGGTGTAATTCTTGTGTCTCCTCTAAGTCTCAGCTGCAACCACCATTCATCTAGAAAATCTTTTCCAAACTGCTAGGTGTGGATTAATTTGATTTTCTATGTGCCAGATCCTGTACTGTTCCTAGAATTCCTATTACCACTCAGTATCGTAATTGCTTCCTTGTTTTTCTTTATCTCATTTTAATACGTTAAAATAGGGACCACATTTATTACACCCACTCTTCTTTCTCAATGCACAACATACCACCAGAGACATAAAAGACAATAAACAATTGCTGAACAAAAGAAACAATAAAGGATAGAATAAGAAAAAAGACGTTTGATCTTACATTTGTTTCCCTCCAATTCATGATTTTTTAATTTATCAATTAAAATTTTAACTCAAAGTATAGACTGCCAAACAACTGATATATATTATATTACCATTATAATAAAGTCAACTTTCCAAGTAGAAATAAGTGAGATGTTAACTTTTTATATGGCTGTTTTAAACACTACCTTTTTTTTTAATAGATGGTGCAATTGAAAAAATGCTAGTGATAGAGCTCTATATAGTACAACCTCAGTTTTCTTTTGATAAATCAACTATCTCCAAATGTTACCAATACGGCTGAGAAGGCAAATTTCCTTTGTCTGATACTCTATTTGTCTGAAACCCAAGACATAATTTATGCCTCCCAAGTGTTGGGGAGTTAACTCAAAAAAAGTGGTATGCTTTGTTTTTCAAGAACAACAACACTTTTTTTCTTTTTTTAATTGAACAAAGCACACTCAGTTCACATGAGACTAACGGTTGTTCTCGACACCCAGGAGGAGCTGCCTTCTCAGTGAACAGTTTGTCTTGATCTGAAGCCAAGGAAAACACTTGTACTTAAAAATCTTTGCCTCAAATATTTCATATTTCTAGAACCTCTTGGGGGGTCTTTCAATAGTGTTTTGGCTTACTATTTGAGCAGTGTTTATGGTGATTCTTGGAAAATATCTTTATAAACAAAGGTTGTAATGGATGCTTCTCAGTGGTATAATCTAATAAAATGTCAGGAGTTTCACTGTGTTCTTAAATGTCACCTGCATTTCTACATACCTGTGTGTATACAGTGATTTGATTTTATTCTTCTTTGGTTCACTATTACTTACTCACAAAGTATAATTAGACATTTACGTTCAGGCAAAGAATAACAGCCCGTTATGATTTTTCAAATGTAATATTCTGCATGAAACAAGCTGAGGTGTGAGTTTAATGCAGATTACCTAGATTTATTCACACTTACCTAAACAGTAAGCTCCCCATTTTAGTTACCCTGGCACAAGCTCCTATATATACATCACTTGTCTCCTGCCAATTTCCATAGGGATACTATAAAAATGTTAATTCAGTCTACAAATCACACTGGTATGTTTAGAAAAACTGAATTGTGTATGTCAATGTAATGTAGGCCTGTGCAGCCTATTTGCACAGGATGGATTTAAGATCTAATGCTAGAAGTATAGCAGGAGGGTATTTATGTTTATTTCTTTGTCCTTTTTTTTCCCCCTTAATACACTGCTTCCAGGCCACTACTCAGCAACTGACAAATTAAGACTATTGTGCCTGAGTAACCACTTTTTCTTAGATTTTGGACTAAAACCACTCCTTGGCACAATTTCACGTTCCCATCAGCAGGAGTAGAGTGAGAACCCCGGGTGCCTTGTACCACCGACGAACCATGTCCACATTCCTCCTTCCCTCACTCACAGCCTCTCCATCATCCCCTGCCAGAGACCATTAGAACTCCTTGCACTGAGCCCTCACCTGTGTCTATGACAGTCACCACACACAGACCCAGACTTCCAAGTCAACCTTAATCCACTGGACTCCAATCCACATACCACTGTTGATCTCCTTTTTTTGGATTCTACTTTCAGGTCTCCTCAGTTACTGAAACCATTTCCATGTGTCCCTGGAACTCAAGATCGACTCTCAGTAAAATTTCCTCTAAACTCAAATTCTTCCCCAATCCACCCATTTTCCTTAATGTTCGAGAGGAAACATTTATCCCCACTGAGGACATTGATTTTCTTGTAGCTTTCTCAAATGGTGGCTGGTTTTGTCCAGTATCTTTACCCCTAGGCACAAGATTGGATAGATGTCCCCCCTCCTATTCTCTCCAATCCCAGATTTTGAATTTCATTTATAAATTGCACCTTTCACCATCCCACTATACCAACCCCAACTTTATTATTCCAAATATTATAAATCCATTGCCACTCATTCCATTGTTATTCTTCTCATAATTCTTAAAGATTTCAAATTCATGGAATGATCCTTTCAGTGGCTTGAGCTCCCGTTTACTTGACCTTTTCCCCCTCTTATCTTCTCTCTCTTGCCATAGCCACTCAATCGCAAGCACACGTGATCATTTCTTTGAACCTGTCATTACTAGTAACTGTAATTGCTTCATAGTATCCACCTCAGCTAATGTACCATCAAACTCAGTTTTTTCAGCTCACCATTTCATATGCCAAACACCAACTCCCAACACTCCTTCAATCTTGGAATACGAAAACTCTTCACTGTCTTCACCTCTATCTTGTCATTGGTTCCTCATTTTTAATTAGTTGGTCAATCATTATAACTACTTCTTTGATTATACTCTGTTTCCTTGTCCTTGTTCTGCTTTTGAGTACTGGTGTGGCTAAATGATAGCCCTGATTAAATCCAACCCTGAACCCATGCTGGTGAACTTAGTGGAGAAAAGTAACGTCAAACAAAACAAAACAAAATGAAAGCATGCATAAATCATGCAGGATAATGTTTGTTTAAAACTATAGCAACTGATCAGCCGTATTTCCAGGAAATCATTCACACAAGTTCTTAGTCCATTCCCTCACTTTCTCTGCTAGCTATTTCAGAGCTTCTCCTCTCAAATCTCTGCAATCCTCACCTTTGCTAATTCACCTGTGTGTTAGTCTGAGTTCTTCACAGCAACAGAACCAATAGCATACCTGTATGCATATTTATTACAAAGGAATTAGAGATGATGCAATTAGGGAGGTTGAGAAGTCCCACAGTCTGCAGTCAAAAAGCTGGAGACCCGGAAGGGTTGATGGTATTGAAGTCCTTGTCTGAGTCTGAGTCTGAAGGCAGGAGAAGACTTGTCTCAGCTAGAATACAGACAGAGAGAGGGAGCATTCTTTCTTACTCAGTGTTTTATTCTATACAGGTCCTCCGTGGATGAGATGAGGCCCACCCACATTGGGGAAGGCAACCTGCTTTATTCAGTCTACTGACTCAAATGCTAATCTCATCTAGAAATACCCTCAATGAGACATGCAGAAATAATATTTATCCAATTTCTGGAAACCCCATGATCCAGTCAAGTTGACATGTAAGATTAACACCTGTACTTTGTTTCTTCTTTCAGGAAAAAAAACGGAAACAAATGGAAAGAACCCTTATAAACTTCTACCACAACATTCACTCACCAACCAGACTCTGTGGCAGAAAACTCTGTCTTTATTTCTGTCACATTTGGATGCTACGTGTGCTATAAACCAAGGCAAGCTCTTGCCATTGTACAATAATCACATCTACCCTTGTCTTCTGAAAGGCATTGCTTCAGCAATTTTCTCTGCTTTTTTTTCCTCAGTCATGTCTTTTTCTCTCTAAATGGATCATTCCTATACTCATTCAAACACACCCTTATTTTTCTCTTAAAACAATAACACAAAACCCCTTTAGCCCCATTTCCACAGCAGTATCTGAAATCCCACTCATTTCTGTTTTTTAAAGCCAGAGTTGTTAATCACCACCTCCAGTTTCCTCCCTTCCATTCTCACTTAAATCTACTCTGATAAGATTTTGCCCCTACTTCTTTGACCCTCCACACTCCAGTGAGTGAGCGCTGGTAATTTGAACCTGTCATTACTAGTAACTGTAATTGCTTCATAGTATCAACCTCAGCTAATGTACTATCCAACTCAGTTTTTTAGCTCACCATTTCATATGCCAGAGTTATATGTAGAGTTATATATAGAGTTTATGTAGGTAAATCCAACAGTTGGTGCTCAGTCCTTGCCTAGTGGTCCTGAAACACCTGTTCTTTCACAGAACCCCACCTGCCTGGCTTTCCTTCTACCTCACTTCTTATTCCTTAAATGAGATGTGGGTAAAACTCAAAGTATGATCCACCCTCCAGCAAATCGCTTTTCAGCTGTGAACCTGTGAAACCAAGATGTTTACACGATTTTGAAACACATGGCAGGACAGGCAAAGAATGGACATTCCCATTCCAAAAGGAAGAAATAGGAAAGAAGAAAGAACATTTTCCAGCAAGTCCCAAACCCAATAAAGAAAATTCCATTAGAACCTAGAGCTTAAAACTAATCTTCTTGGGCTTGATGCCCCTGGTCCTTTGCTGGGCAGGGACTGAACTCCTAAGATTTTGGGCAGCCTGCACCTATGACACCTCTGTACCTGGGATCTGCCCCTGTGGTAGTTCTCTGCCTGGGCCTTGTCGCTCTCTGGGCTCCTGAGTACATGGCTCTGCCAGAAACTGTATTAAAATCAATGAGGCACTTGTTAAAAATGCAGATTCCAGAAGCCCTACTGAAGCTGACTCTTTGAGGACCAGGCATGACAATCTGCATTTTTAATAAGCATGATTCTTTTATTCCTAAACATTTCAAAAACACTGACCTATAGATTTTTAGGACTGTAGAAGCTTCCTAAGCTTTGATATCTCACTCCAACATGTCTCTCCTACACGTCTTCCTTAGTTACTGGCAACCTTACTCTTTCAGGTACTTGGGCCACCAACCTCAGATTCATCCCTGGTTCTCCTCTTTTATTCTCTGTATATCCACAAGATAACTACTTATCTCCTCCATCCATGCTCTCCAACTCTCCAAAACTCACCATCTCTTGCCTAAAATTTTAGCAAAAGCCTCCTTAATTGTCTCTGTGATTTTTCTCTCGCCCCTTTCAAAATGAACCCTGCTCAGAATGCTCGGCTGACTTCCCTATGTACTCAGGGTAAAGGTAAATTGCTGATCATGACTTCCTGGGCCTTATGTGATCCCAGTGGGCCATCCACCTCTGCCCCCTGCTTGTCTCATTCACCTCACTCCAGCCGTGCTGGCCTTCTCCCCTTGAACTTGACAGGTTCTATTTTCCCTCTAGGTCTTCACATCTGCAATTTCCTCATTTTTTTTTATTTTTTAATTTTTTTAAAAGATTTTATTTATTTGACAGACAGAGATCACAAATAGGCAGAGAGGCAGGCAGCGAGAGAGAGGAGGAAGCAGGCCCCCTGCTAAGCAGAGAGCCCGATGTGGGGTTTGATCCCAGGACTCTGGGATCATGACCGGAGCCAAAGGCAGAGGCTTTAACCCACTGAGCCACCCAGGCGCCCCTGTGATTTCCTCATTAAGAAATCCTCCAAATACCTACATGGCTAGCTCTCTCATTTCTATATGTCTCTACTCAAAAATCACCTTCTAAATATGCCCTTCTCTAGTCACCCCATTTAAAACGTGAACTCTCTCCCCACCTATCCACAATCCAATTCTTTACTTATTTCCTCTCCTAAGCACTCATCACTATCTAACATACCCTATGTATTTACTTACCCATTGCATTTCTTGTCTATCTTCCCCACCGGAAATAAAGGCTCCAGAAGAGTAGGGATTTTGTGTATTTTGTTAACTATTTTATCCCCATTATCTAGAAACACAGTGGAGGTAATCAGTAGTTATTTGATGAATGACCTATTTAATTTTTTTTTTAAGATTTTACTTATTTATTTGAGAGAGAGAGACAGAGTGAGAGAGCATGAGAGGGGAGGTCAGAGGGAGAAGCAGACTCCCCATGGAGCTGGAAGCCCGATGTGGGACTCGATCCCAGGACTCCGGGATCAGGACCTGTGCCGAAGGCAGTTGCTTAACCAACTGAGCCACCCAGGCGCCCTGATGAATGACCTATTAAACGAAAGAGTAAATAGCAGATGTTAAGGTAGCACCTGACTTTTCTTGAGGAAACCATTGAAAAGAAAAGTAAGAGACTCATTTTATTCCCATGTTCTATATAGAAATCTATGACTCAAACAGCTCAGGAAGCTTCCACAGTCCTAAAAATCCACAGGTCAATGTTTTCAAAATGTTTAGGAGTAATAGAATCACTGCTTATTAAAGATACAGATTGTCATGTCCTGTCCCCAAAGAGTCTGCTTCAGTAGGTCTTGAAAGACCTACTGGAATTTGCATTTTTAACAAGTGCCTCATTGATTTCAGTACAGTTCTTTAAGAAACTGCTGTGGATTCAGAAGTGATTCAAACTGAGTGACTTATGTAATTGCAGAGTGGATAAAAAAATCTTCATTATAGTTAACATGCTGAGTTAAAGAAAATAGATCTGGTCTACATTTCTGGTATGCATTCTTCTCAGGAGAGAGTTTGAAGTAGAACAGCGATTTGCAAAACACTACAAAAACCCAGTTTGTATTCATCCTCAGGGGACATGAAGATTTGGCCTTTAAAAGTAAGATCTATGCCAAAGCTTTCATAGAAAAGCAATTGTTTCTTTAAAACTTTTATTTATGAGCACTGTGAACAACTCCAACTCACTGGCTACAGAAAAGATTCCTTGGTTTCTAGTGCCTATGAAGAGCTAATTCTAGTCAGATGTAGCATTCCATTTATAGAGAATAATTCCTTTATCTTGGATCAATAAAGAACTAACCTCATAATAACCACCATAATTGTGACACTCAGTTTTTCTCACTGCTACCTGATTTCCCATGGACTTCTGCCTGTAGCAGGTATTTTGTTATATGTTTTGTTCTCAGGTAATTACCTAACTCTGATAGATGGCATTATAATAGATGTTGTCTCATCAGCATTCAGAACGGTTCTCTAGCTTGAAAAGAAACAGAGTAAAGAAAAGACTTCTTAATTACACTCTGTTCCCACTCATTAATTGACCTTTCTTTCAAATAACGATAAATCAACTAATGTGGTATACACTGCAGATAAATTAACAAATGTCCACAAAACAGTGTGTCCATCAAGAAAAATTTATCCATTTGTAATCAGTTCAGTTTACCTCCAGTATCAGAGGGGTTAAGTCCTATTAATATTACAAATAGAAAACAGATATATTATTTTTTATTATTTGTAAGTATGTTAATCCAAAATAAATAATCTTTTCCTCCAAAATTCCAAAGTCAATATCCCATTCCTCAATAGTTCACTTAGTCTAGATCATTTCAAATACAAGAATGAGATTAAAGATCAACTAGGAGGGTCTTCTACTCTATGTTTTTGTGGTTTAACCAGCTCTGACATTCTGAACTTAGCAGAAATACAAGTTGAGACATAAACTAGTTTAATATTCACATTTTATTTCAAGAGGGACTTCTAGAACTCAACATAGAAGGAATCTGTTTTCAGACTGAGTATCTTAAGGCACCAGGTTCTACCTACTAAGATTTGAATCTTAAGCTATTAGTCAGCATATCATTGATTTTAACAAAATAAATAAAAATAAATACTTCTCTTGTCTTTTGGATTTAATTAAACTCCTACAAGATAGGGACTATAGAGAAGAAAATCAGTGGGCAGAATAAACTTGTCACCAATGAGATTCTCCATGCAGGTGCTTCTATGCCATTCTCCCTGCCTAGCAAGGACATACATGGGAGGAATGAAGGTAGAGAAGTCAGTGAACTATTTCCTGTTGCCTTGGGGAGATAGAAAACCAAGAGAGAAACAACTCATTTGAACAAATCAACAAATCAAGACATTTTTGTGTGTCTATAACAAAAATTTAAATATGGAATTAATATGTTGTCATTAAGTAATACCCCTTGTGTCTTTAGACACACATACTGAAATACTTAGGGATGACAATAGCATGTTATGATGTTTTTAAACATTTTAGCTAAACGGTATTAGAATAAAATACAACAAAATGTGAATCATTGTTAACCTAGGTTTAAGGAGGTTTATTATACTCCGTTCCCTTCCTTCATATAGAAACTATATAAAAAGTGTAGGGGTAGAAAAGTTTTCCCTTCTACCTTTTTAAGTTCTTTTGGTTGGTCTAATAATCAAAATGACATAAGACAAATTAACGGGAGAAAAACAAATTTCGTCCCTTAAAAATATGAGACCCAAAGGGCAGCCAGGTAATTGAGGTTTATTAACATCCTGAACCAAGGAAAGGATTAAGGATCTGGGGATACAAAGGAAGGCCAGTCACAGCAGGGCAGACAGATTTGTAAATCAATGGTTGCTCTACTATGCAGATACAGTTCTTGTTTCCAGTGTAAATTTAGGCAGTTAAAGGAGAGGTGAAAGAACTTTGCCTGAATCTGCAGGGTTTTGATTGCCTTTAACTCAAAATAATTCTTACACCACCGACATATTTTGGGGTGGTAAAATCTGCTTTCCTTCAAAAACATGAATATATATAAAACAAGCCAGCAATATTTAGAACATAGTCTCTACGTCTATAGAAAAGTAATTTATTCCATATAAACATCCATGTATGTACTTGGCTACTCTTTTGCTTTGAGTAAAATGATTTGGTACCCTGACAACGTTCTGTGTAGAGGTAAATTTTTATTTTTCCAGAAGATCCTTTTATACGTGTGTGTGTGTGTGATATCACGTTTTACCTTCTCTATAGTGTATTGGAAAAATCAATTTTTACCAAAAAAAAATTGTTCTTTGGGGCGCCTGGGTGGCTCAGTGGGTTAAGCGGCTGCCTTTGGCTCAGGTCATGATCTCAGGGTCCTGGGATGGAGCCCAGCATCAGGCTCCCTGCTCAGCAGAGAGCCTGCTTCTCCCTCTCCCTCTGCCTGTCTCTCTGCCTACCTGTGATCTCTCTGTCAAATAAAAAAATAAAATCTTTAAAAAAAATTGTTCTTTGATTATTCATACATTTTCACTTTCTTCCATCTTTAGCTCATGGGATAATATCTAGTTTATTTAGGTCATGCATCTAATCTTCTGAACTCTAATATCAGTAAATATAATATCAAGAAAATATTGTACCAGTTTTATTTGAAATATACAACTTATCTATCTACACAGCAATATAAAATTAACAGCCATATCTTTATGATGAAAATATACACATAAGAGTAGAGACAGTGCAGGTTGTTAAATTAGAAAGAGGGTTCATTTATGTAGTTGTTATTTTTATGAAGGATGTACGCATTCATCTTCATCCAAATCCTTAATTAGCTAATATTGTTTGGTACAGTTTCCAAATATTAAAAATTGTTAATTGTTTTCCAGAGTTAAAATATTCAAGTGAAAAAAAAAAAAACTGGCCAGGTCAAATTAATTACAAAAAGTCCTGGGGATACCTGCACATATTTACATTTATAATGTAAGTAATGGCCATGAGCATTAAACAAAAATAGTTGACATGTCTCTGAGGGGAGCAAAATATACAACCCTCAAAGTTGCTACTTTGGCATGTGAATTATTTTGAGCTGAATGTGATCAACTCAAAAAACATTTTACCTCTCTCTAACTACTACAAAGAACTTAGATAGGGGGCTTGACTCACAGAGAGATCTATTACCAGAGAAAACTTTTTATCTGAAAGACCTATCTGTATGGCAGGGCAAACATCTAATTACCAAACATCTGCTCTTTTTATTCTCCTGTGAATTGCCCTTTTTCCCTTTGAAGTCTTGGGCTCTATCTCATTCCTTATTTCAGGATGGTATCTATGTCTTAACTGGCCAACTTTTCCTTGGATCTCGTATTTTAATGGGATTCCCATACATGTCATTAAATTTGTTTTTCTCCTATTAATCTGCCTTATGCCAATTTAATTAATAGTCCATCCAAAATAACCTAGAAGAGTAGAGGAAAAGTTCTTCTTCCCTACAACTCAATATAATTTAAAGTAAAAGGCATATGTTTTTGTCTCATCCAAACTTCACTCAATTATGTATACTTTTAGTGAGGGAATAACAGAAACTCATTAAAGGTAAGAGCTCCAGAATAATTCAGAATTGTATCTGTCAAATACTTCTAGATTGGAGCTATTTTCCGAGAACTAAAGAATAAGATGAGCTGTTCAGAGGGACACATCATTTATAGTTTTAAAAGGACCAACGACTGTATGTTAGTCTGAGGATGAGAAGGAATTGAAGTCTCACATATGCCCCTTGAAGAGGGAAAAAGTTGCTTGTAGCAAATGGATAACCTTAAATATTTATAACTGAAGTCAAAGAAAAACTTAAAAATCAATTTTTTACAAAGTAAAAGGATTTTTTTTCATAAACTTTCCCATAAAGATCTTAAAATACTGTGAAACCCTAATTTTGTCTCCATGGAGAAAGGAAACACCTGTCCCTATGGGTAAAATAGTGTCTAATTCTCACTCTGTTTCTCTGAAAAATTGTCCAAAACATAATGCAATTATATCCCAAATTTTCAATGGCAAAATGAATTTCTCTGAAGCTAAATAAGCAGTTTTTAAAAAAATGTCATATATGCCAGTTTCGAAACATGCATTTAAAACATTTTAAGTGATTTTAAAATCAAATAGATTTTAAATTTCCACTCACCCATTCATATCCATGCATATATATCTTGCTCCATAAGTACTTATAGTTTTATCCATCTGATCTTTTTATCTCTATAAATAATTAAGGGTACAACTGGGAGATAAAATAAAATGAACAATCTTTATTCCAAATGTGGGTTATTGAACATTTCGAAGTATTATGTCCATCACATATGGCTATAATTGATTATAATGGAGCTATTCACAGTTAACACTTTGCCACCACTTCCATGCTTCAAGAGGTTTATATCTCAGCTATAAACATTTGCTCTGTATTGAACTAGATGTTGAAGATGTCAGCCTCTGAGAAATCACTTTTGAAACTGAAAAAAAAAACATCAAGAAAAAGAAAAAAAGATCATCCTAGACTTTCTTTTCTTATAACATTATATCTTTACAAAAAAGTAACCAATATGTTTGAATAAAACATTTTTTTAATTGTATGAGGAATTTTTAAAGCAAGATTTGGTGTGACAGTACTGCACCAAAAAAAAAAAAAAAAAAAAAAGTGATATAAATGCAGAAATTACTTTTTCTGTGTGTTTTCTCAGGGTTAGTTCGTCATACCATCCCAGCAGAGATATACTCATATCTGTCACAGTACCCCCTAAAGCCATTTGATTCGTTCAGTTACCTTATTTCTAATTTGCTAAAAGAGCTTTTCTTATTAATCACATATTGGCTTTCCATGTATACATGTTCAACAAACATTTAATGTCTAGTATAGTCTCAACACTTGGGATAACAGTTTAATAAAACACTACCCTTATTTGTTTAGGAGATGGATAAATAAACCAATATTTATAAAATAAACCTTAATGCCTGCTATGTGTGAGTACCACAATAAATGTTTGTTACACACATATACTATATTATATATATGTAACATATATATATTATGACATGATGGAAGTAGTTGGAAGCTGTGGAAGTAGTTGTTAAAGTCTGATTCAAATATCAAATAAAAAATAATTTTGAAGTTTTACATTGGTTTTTTTTAAAACTTATAGGAATCAAAATGATCTATATTTATAGACAATTAATCTCAGCAGTTTTTGATGCAGTTTCTAAGGCTAATCTATAAACCAGAGGTGGCAAAATCAACTGTTCACAGAAAACATGTACATAACAGAAATATGAGATCTAAAACAAGGACAAGTCTGGAGCTGACGGTGCTGGTGGAGAGGTATCTGAATAAACCTGGAAACACCTGTCCCACTCAAATTCATTGGTAATCTGAAAACTTTTAAAACTTTATATATGCCAAACCAAGCAGGTCCACGTGGCTGGTTTGGCCCATCTGCCAACACCAAAAAAAAAAAAGAAGAAGAAGAAGAAGAAGAAGAACAATATAGTATGTTTTTAGATATTTTACATGAAATTCATCCTCCATTTTAGTCTTCATCCTCCTTTTCCTTTCAGTAGTTGTTATCTGCAACTTATTTATAGAGAACTATATTCACTTGCCAGTTTAAGCTGAACATTTATTTTTAATGTAAGTAATCACTGAGGGAGTTAGAAAGGTGGTGTTAAAAAGGGAGATTTAACAGACATGCAGACGTGGCCTCATTAATAGTAATTTATTGGTGTTCATGGTTGATGGTTCAGAAAGTCAATTTAGTTCACTTAAATCCACCAGATTCCGGGACCTAAATAAAATTAACCATACTCAAACTAATAGACAGCAATAAGAATAGCTACTCTTAATTGGTCACCAAATATAAAGCCAAGCACTATAATAATTACTTCAAAAACAGTATTTTCATTTATTTTTGTGTGTGTGCGGTAAAACACATATAACAAAATTAGTCATCTTAACCACTTTTAAGAGTATAGTTCAGTAATGTTAAATACATTCACACTGTGCATCCAATTTCCAAAACTCGTTTCATTTGGCGGAACTGAAACCCTACTCATTAAAAAACAGCACCGCATTTCCTCTTCCCCCACCCCCTGGCAACCATTATCCTACTTTTTGTTTCTGTGAGTTTGACTCTTATAGATACCTCATGTCAACCTTAAAAATAAATTAGCCAAGTATCTTACTAGCAAATGAGTTTATTCAGGAAGAGTAGAGGAATTTCATTTCAAAACAAGCAAACCATGGGGAACAAAAGTCAAGTCCAAAGAGACAAAGGAAAGGTTAGCTTTAATTAGGTATTAGGATGAAATCAGGGAGAGCTGTCTTGAACAAAAGTTTATTGAAGAAGAACCAGTTTGAGGTTTTGATGGTTTCTCATTGGCTACAAACTGTGGTTAGTGCATTGCTGCTGGGGTAGGGAAAGATCTTCCTTTTCATAAAAGCAAGAGATTAAAATTTCTAGATGAAAAAAATGTCTTCCCTTGTCAAAAGTATTCTCTTTCTTCTTTCTCCTAGTTACATAAGTTGCAATGAGTATACATGCATGAGAACTCTTCTTCCAGGGCTTCCAACTCCCATTTGAAAGGTGACTTTACCCATTTTCACACTCACAAGTGAAATTATGAGTACTGAGTCATTCCACTTAGCATAAGGTCCTCAAGATTCATGCATGTTACTACATTTGGCAGGATTGTTTCTTTTTTAAGGCTATATAATATTCCATGGTGTCTGTATATACCACATTTTGTTTAACTATTCATCTACTGATAGACACAAGTTGCTTATATTTTGTGGCTACTGTGAATAATGCTGCTGTTGAAGGCAGCAAAATAGCCACGCCCAAATGTGTCTTTTTGGCATATGATTTTTGGGGCAAAGTGGGGGGGGGGTATTTATTTGTTTGTTTGTTTTGAGGCACAGCAGATATAGAAGAAGCTCTGAAAACAGAGGAGATTTTAACCTTTAGTGAGGGAAATTTATATTTATAAAGAACATCTCCATTTGTAAGTGTGTTTCCCTGTCTGTACCAGGAAGAGAAAGATGATTAAAGCAAACCAAATGAGCAAACAAACAAATAAAAACAAACAAACCTGAACTCTTAATGGAGAAGATGGACTTAAATCTGCATAACAAATCCTACTCTGGTTTAGCAGTTTTTCTATAACTGGCCTGCCTCCCCACACATTTTTCTTTTTAGTATTTAGCTGAAGTCCATATTTAAGCCTGAATCCTAAATGAGAGTTACTCATCTGTCCTGGGGGGGGTCTCCCTTTTATCAGTGTATCCATGTTAACAAACTTGTGTGCTCTTCTTTTGTTAATCTGTCTATGCTACAGCTGAGAATGAAAAAAGATAGAGAATATCTTTTTTTCTCCCATATACTATGAACATGAGTCTACAAATATCTCTTTGAAATCCTGCTCTCAGTTATGTTGGGTATATATGGAGGAACAGAATTGATGGATTGTACAGTAATTCTACTTTGAATATTCTGAGATATTACCATACTGTTTTCCATAGCAGCTACATCATTTTACATTCCCCTCAACTGAACTTTGAAATAATGATGTAAGTCTGTTATCCTTATGTTACAGTTGAGAGATTGAGGAACAGACAAATTAAGAAACAGCTTTCAAATTTAGTCAAGGACAGCTCCAAGATATGAAATGAGCTACTTATTAAGAATGGAGACCCTGTGGGGACACCTGTGTGGCTCAGTTGGTTGAACATCTGACTCCTGAGTTGAGCTCACGTCATGACCTCAGGACTGTGAGATTGAGTACCTCACTGGGCCCCTCATTGGGCTCCATACCACTCAGCATGGAGCCTGCTTGGGATTCTCTCTCCCTTTATCCTCCTCCCCCCACCTCTCACTCATGTGCACTTGTACACACGCTCTCTTTCTCTAAAAAAAAAAAAAAAAAAAAAAAGGAAAAAAAGTGGTGACACTGGATCCCATGCATACCCAAGTTCAAATCCCAGGTCAGTTCCTGAGGGCTAAAAACCCTTGGACACATTAAGAGTATCTGAAGTCTCAGTTTGCTTCGTTATAAGTGAGAGTGATTACCTAATATGTTGGTTGTGAGTGGATTATATGAGACTGGTTATGAAATATATTTATATATATATGTTAGGAAAAACATGTTTTTCTTTTACCTTCTTTAAGTTCTTAACTGAGACCCCCGTAATAAAAGACAGATCAACAAAAGAAAAGTATACAAATGTATTTAATTAAGTTTTATATGACACAGGAAACTTCACAAGGAAATGAAGATCCAAAGAAGCAGTTAAACCTGGGTATCTTTGTGTTAGGTCTGATGAAGAGTAGAGAGTTGTGAGAAGATGTGACAGGACATAGGGTCTGAGGTAGTATAGTGAACTGGAGGACACTTATCAAGGCCTCTTCCTTCAGATTCTGCTTTGTGTCCCTTAGTCTTAGGAGAAAAGGAAACTCCTTTACCTTTAGATATAGGCAGGCACCGTTCACACAAGGCTCTGCAGACCTGCTTCAGTGGACAGTCAGAAAGTCCTTCCTGCACCTGCCATTTCTTGATTTCTTCAGCTTAAAATATTCAAATGGCCAGCATGCCATATTTTAAGGTTACATGTCCTAAATTTTATCATATGCTTATTATACAGTAAGAATTCAATAAGTAAGTCCTGAGCATACACATTAGGCTCCTTGAACAGTTTAAATACAACATTTATTCCTATAGACTCTTTCTGTAGTTGGCTAATTTAAAGTATTTTGTGCTGACTTTAGTTACAATCCAAAATTAACATCACTCTCTAGTTGTTCTGTGTCAGTGATTGGCTTCTCTTATGCTGATTTGGGCTCTAATTGCTCTGTGATAGTGATGAAGGAATTCTCATTCTTTTTCTGCAATATTAGAAACTGTCCTGCTTGTAGGGGCACCTGGGTGGCTCAGTCAGTTAAGCATCCAACTCTTGGTTTTGGCTTAGACCATGATCTCAGGTTCTGGGATCATGCCCTGAGTATGGCTCCTTGCTCAAAACAGAGTCTCAGATTCTTTCCCCTCCCTCTTTCCCCTTCTGCTCCTTTCCCTACTCTCCCTCTCTCTCCTTCTCTCTCATAAATAAATAAATAAAATCTTTTTTTTAAAAAATTGTTCTGCATGTATTTACTGGTGGAATTTCTCCCTCCTTGTTGTTTTCCCAAAAATAGCAATCTGATTTTTCAGGCAATAGGTGCTGTTTCAATAGGCTTTATTGAACGGTCACTCAGGATTTTGTGTTGTACTTTGGACTTTAGAATAGCGCCAATGACCTTGAGGTTCACAAGTTAGATGGTTAAAGCAATGAAGCTGGAGAAACAAAGTGTTTATCCACGTTCCATCTCAGGTATAATATCTTTCCAGCCTGACCTGAATCAGAAACGGAGCTGCATGTTACTAAGGCAGTGTGGAGAAGCACTTGGGAGTTTTCCAAGCTTCTTTGCAACCTCCTCCTCCCCACCAAGCTTGTGGCTATGCTTTAGGCTCCCGCCAGCCCCCATGCTTATACCTTAAGGGAAGAAACACAAGGAAAACACTCAGGTGGACATTCTCAACAAATGGAATCATGTGCTGATCTGCAGACCTTATTTTCATCCATTCACATATCTTGAGGCAGTCAATTGTAAAATTTGTCTAGTGATGCAAGCCACTTGCCATAAAAAAAAAAATGTTACCACACTGATTTTTAAAGTTTTCTCATAAATGTGTTTAGGGGAACATGGATTTATCACTATATTTGTAGGCTATGAGAACAAAGCACAAGTTATGTGACTAGTGAACTACCCCAAGAGAAAGGTGAGATATGGCAGTGTCTCAAGTCAAGTGGCTATTGCTAATCTAATTTAACCAAAGCTACTCAGATCTAATCCAACTGAGAAACTGCCAAACATGAATGAAAGTCTGAATGGAATGCAACCTTTCCTGTTAACTCTGTCACTCAGGGCAGATCAGGAAAAGTGCAAGGATAAACAGAGATATGCAAGGGATTTTTTAGTAGGAGACAGAGTCCCACAAGAGAGAAGACAGGAAACTATAGTCCCAAACAAATAACAATTTTAATTTATTTCTAAAAGGAAAACACACACAAGATAAGCAACTAATATTTTTGCAAAATGTACCTTGGGTCCTGTTTAATTATTGACGGGATTCAGGACATGTTATCCTAAAATTATGGTAGCCTAGCACACTGAATATCTTAAACTGAAGGATTCTGAGAAAACAGCAGAAGTGGGAAGGTCTCTCTGACCCTCCTCTCTGCCTCACTATTCTTCCCTGAAACAGGTCATAAAACTCCTATGTGAAAGGTTATCTTCTCTGTACCAAGAGGAAGGCATTCTTCTCACCAGAGATGGGAAATTGGGGGCTGAGAAATCTATACAAACCTTGTTAAATAAACCCTTATCCTCCTAGTTACTTCTTCCCCATTTACTACTCTTAGCCCAATCCCGTCTGTCTTATCAATTCACCACAAGTTTATTATTTCTTTGCTAAAAGATAGAACAGCTTCCTAATCGGGGCACATCTTCAGAGACCTATTCTCTTATGAAGGCTCCCACGTACATGTGGAAATTAGTAAAACTGGAATGTTTTTCTCCTGTTAATTCATCTTTGTCGGTTTGATTTTCAGACCCAGTCAAGAACTTCAAGAAGAATGAGGAAAACTTTTTCCTCCCCTACATAAGTGGTCAATGAGAACAGGAAAAGTGGTCAACATCATTAGTCATTAACAAAATGCAAATTAAAACCACAAGGAGATAATACTACTATGCACTAGAATGATTATTATTAAAAAAAAGATTATTGACACCAAGATTTTTGTGAGGAGTTGGACAACCAGGACTTGCGTACATTACTGGTAAAGATGTAAAATCATACAACAATGGTCTATTTTGTACTTTGCATAAGACATGTTTTTTGTAAATTGAGAAAGAACTGATAGAGTGTCCAAAATAAACATGTGTGAAAACAATACAGGGCAACATAAAGAAAGCTGGTAAATTACGTACCGTTACTTTTAGTTTTAAAAATCTAGTTTAATGTTACAGTCTGAAACTCCTCCTTCCAGTTCAGAATGAGGAATTTTACTCAAAACAGATTTAAATGTGGTATGATAATGCAAAATCTGTATCACTATTATGATGGGGTTCAAGGCACACTACCCCAGAATTTGACACCATAGCACGCTGAATATTTTAAGCTGAAGAAGTTTGAGAAAACAGCAGAATCAGGAAGGTCACTCTGACATTCCTTCTGCCCTTCTCCCTTAAGATGGGTCATTAAGCCTTCATGTGAGAGATGCCCTCCTTCAGAGGAAAAAAAATATCCTTATCTCTGAAGACAAAAGGATGCTAAGAAAAATGGCAACAAAAAGGCATTGCTAAGTTTTCTCCAGTTTATTACATTTAACTCATACTCCCTAACCTATTATATTTATCCACAACTCCGCACTCTATCAACATAGCATAAATATACTCGGGTCTAACAATTTCTTCACTTTCTTATGGGTCTTCAGTTTCTTGTGAAGGCACATATGTCGTGTACAACATATTAATATATATTTCTCCTATTAATCTGATTTTGCCAGTAATTTTTAGACCCAACCAGGGACCTTAAGAGGACCAAGGAAAAGTTTTTCTTCCCCTACAGTTTCTTAAATTTTAAATTTATCTCCCTGGAACAATTCAAATTTTTAAATATTTCCCTTTACTAAATGCAGTAAAGAACATCGATCACTTTCCCATTGATAGTCACTTTAGGGAGAGTCTTCTGGGTGCTCTCCTGAGTGGTAGTGCTGAAAAGCTGAGCAAATATCAAAAAGACAAGTTATTACCCATTTTCTCCTAAGCTTATAATCTAGTCACAGAGGAATTCTACCATTAGATTCTGCCATTGGATTAATTCTTAGGCTTCAGGTGTTTTTTCCAGGGGAAAACTGCTAAAAATACATCTTGAGATGTGGGAACACATGGGGTAATTAGAAAGCCTTAAGTGGTAGGTTTCACATCAGCAGAGGCTTGGTTGTTTTCTATATTCTCCTTGGATATTGGAAAGGATACACTAAAAGACAATTGGAGAGAAGTGTCATATGCTTTCATTGTTGGACAGAAAAGGAACCCATTAAACTATATTTTCAGATCCTTAAGGAAAGGGAAAAGAAAAATGAAGTAAGCAGAGAATTAGCATTCATCTATCATCAACTACATGTGAAGGATTTTACACGCACCACTAAGGAGCTGACACCTTTTTAAGTTCATTTGGCTAGAAAGGGAAGATGTAACATTGATTTCTTATTTCTGTTGTTCCCACCACATAATAAATTTTACCGATGTCCATGTCTTCCATCTGTATCTAGAAAATTCAAATCTTATTGTTGTAGAGTGGAAACCCATAGGAAATATTTAGTACATCCTCTGAAAAGATGTAAATTTAATGAGACACCTCTTTATTTGATGAAAACAAAAACAAAAGGAAAACAAGGCAGAAACTGAGATATGGGAAAAAATACTTTTAAGCCCTTGTTGGATCAGATTATATCCTTCTCCTTATTATCTTTGTCTCTAAATCATTTAAACATATATTACACCTAAATTTATATTTCAGTAATTCGAAAATAATTTCCCAAGGAATGACAGAATTGTGATTTACCCCATGTATACCTGTATCATGCTAAGGTGAATAGAAAAATCCCATGTTTTGGTAGGTAAACTTATGTTACCATCTAGTGGTAAAATATTAGAACCATGGACACAAACTCCCTGAAGTCCTGGAGAGGAACTCATTCATGAGCGCCAAAAATGCAAGACATTACACAATGATAATGTCAGGGGCAAGGACTACAATGTCTGTTAGGATCCTGTGGTCTAATTGCATTTAAATGGGTTCTCAGATGTGTAGATACAAGGTTAGATTACAGTGAAGCTTTAATGCCTTATCAGGTGTTAAACAATGCTACCTTCACACCTGGATGGGACAGTGGTTTGTTATTTTTATTCAAATTGTACACAATAGTTTATAAATATTCTTCCTGAATTAGCATTGAAAAACCACTAAGCCTAAGAAACAGGGATGCCCAGAAAACAATGGGGGTAGGGAGAATAGTATGAACTATAAGCTGGATACAAGTTCAGAGATGGTTCTCTTGGGAAGAAGAGAACACTATAAATTACACAGTCTCAGCACTTCTCTGGATGTTTCCTCATAATCTGATGCTAACTTCCCAATCTAGCCAACTCTTTTCCATTAACCCATGGGAACACTGATAAAGGGGAATAATATCAATAGGTAAGTTGTACCACATAAACCCATGAAGGCAGATTGCTTTGGATCAGGAGAGAATACAAGGGATTAAGATAGGGGACAGGTGCACTATTCATCTATCTTATACACACTTTTCTGAGAATCTGTCATATGCCATGTCCTTTGCTAGTTATAAGAGCTACAGTGAGTAAGCAATGGTCTAATGGGAAGAAATTAACTTATAAGGGCAGTTCATAATAAGTGACATCACAGAGACCCACACAAAATCTTGCTGAACAAGGAATGAAGAAGAAACTGACAATGGGGATCAGAAGAATCTTCATGGATGAGGGATCAATTGAACTTGACACTGCATTATGAGTAGGGCCTTAACAAATGTTTAAGAACCTCAAAGGCCCAGAAACATCAGAAAACTCTCCTGCTTGAAAAACAGTAAGAAGCTTTAGACCTTCTAAAGAAGACAAGCTTGTGTGTGGTGTTCCAGTAAAAGATTCTAAGTAGCCAGAGAATAATAGATGATGGCAATAGGCAGAACAATGGAAATCAGTAACAGAGAACATAAGTAAGAAATCCATTTAAAACACATGCTATTGACTCACTGGGTGCTATGTTTCTGTATTTCTGTGTTTTGTAATTTTATTTGGCATCCACTTAAAGAAATCAACCACCAAAAGTTAAGTTCTGTGAAAACATTTTGTCTATTTTTATTACTGCTAAATTCCCTAGTGATTGGAAAAATACCTGGCACATAGTTTCAGATAAGTAAACAAGTAAATATTTGTAAATTGAAGTTTAAATCTATTTAGTAAACATTTATTGAGTACTTGCTGTGTGCTGGCACTGTGACAGGATATGTTGTGTTGTCTTTTTACCCAAGAAGATTACATTATAGGCAAGTGATAACTATAAATGTTGAGAAACAGGCTTTCTCAAATGACTGGGAAATCTACCAGAACAGAAATGTTCAATATGGCAGTCACTAAGCATCTGTAGCTCCTGAGCAGTTGAAATGTGCCTAGTCTAACTTGAGATGCGCTATAAGTATAAAATGCATTCCATAATTCAAAGGTTTGGTACCAATAAAAAAGAATGCAAAAGTATCTCACAGAAAAATTTTGAATTGATTGTATGTTGAAATATTTTAAATCCATTGTGCTAAATAAAATACATCATTAAAATTAAGTCACTTCTCTCTTTTTTGGTTACTAAAAATGTAAAATTATATACATAGTTCACTTTGTGTTTCTATCAGACAGTGCTTTGTTAGAAAATCAAGAATAAAACTTTTTTTTTTTTTTTTTTTTTAATGAGGCACCTGGGTGGCTCAGTGGGTTAAACCTCTGCCTTCAGCTCAAGTCATGATCTCAGGGTCTTGGGATCAAGTCCCACATCCACCTGGGTGGCTCAGTGGGTTAAGCCTCTGCCTTCGGCTCAGGTCATGATCTCAGGGTCCTGGGATCGAGTCCCGCATGGGGCTCTCTGTTCAGCAGGGAGCCTGCTTCCCCCTCTCTCTCTGCCTGCCTCTCTGCCTACTTGTGATCTCTTTCTGTGTGTCAAATAAATAAATAAATAAATAAAATCTTTAGATAAATAAATAAATAAATGTGTGGGTTGGAAAACCTCTATACAGTGATTTCCCTGATTATATTAATTTTGAGTACTAAAGGGAGGGATGAATAGTTTGATAAAGAATTTGAGTCACATATGTGAGTTATGTGGTTAAAAAGACTACTCAGTTCTAGGCAGTGACCTAATTCAGTGCTTTATGATTCGTGTACAGATAAAAATCCAATGTTGATTCTCTACAAAGTCTGGGATTCCTTACTAACTGGAGGAAAGTAAGAAACTTCAAATAGTTTTCTGGTAGGCATTCAGATTTGACCTACTGCTCCAGCTTATTCATGGATTCAGGTTCTTTGTGTTAAGTTCCACTTCCTGGATGGAGTAAAATAATACAATCACTGAAAATGGTAGAATTTGGGAGTTTTATCTATGTGTCTAGTCAAAGAGTGCTGGGACCTCCCTGTCAGAGCCATACAATCATGACCCAGCGTGTGCTTCCTGCCTGGAAATGCCTCCCCTCAGCCAACTTGCTCAGAACCTATTGGAGGTGTCTGTTCCCTTGTGAAATAGCAGTATAATGAAAATTCAACTCGGAAATTCTGCACATTATGAGACCAGTAAACAAATACATTAAGAAACTGGGATGCTGGAATATGGGTAACAGCAAGGCTTGCTGGGCAGTGTTACTGTGGCATGGGGAAGTTATGAAAAAATTTGGTGTAGGAAGAACAAGTTGCACTTTAAGGAACATATAGGCACCAGGCATTAGGAAGAGAGGAGGAGTCGGAAATCTAACAAATTCTTACATAAAATGAGAAAAAAAAAACTGGTGAATAACCTGGCTTTTAAAATTCTTTCTGCCAGTGCAACTTGGGTTCACATACGGACAAGGTTCAACATAAATCTCGGGCAGTAGAATGACTGTAGGTGTGTTGTCATTATTGCTCTTTGTCAAATATTCCTAGTTCTTCCCACTTTCTAGCACAGAACAGGATTTTGCTTTCTGGCAATCTTGTGTTTTGATGGGAGCATGGAATTAATTATATTCAACAAGTCATTTGTGGAAGCGATCTAAGTCCCTTCTGAGCTAGAGTGTTCTTTTATCAGTGGAATACTGTCAATTCTATGTGGGATCTAAGACCTATAATTAACTGAGTCACGTTTAAACTACCTTTAACAAAATAAGTGGAAACTCACCAGAACTAGCCTTTCCATAACTTATTTATTATAGGGTTAGTTGACATAACAAAAAAGCTATACAACATAAAAAACCTATCCAATCTACCAGACTTAAAATATTTAATTTTCTCTGTCTCTGTCTCTGTCTCTCTCTCTTAAGCTGTTGGTAAAAGGAATACAGGGTCCTAACCTCTGGGCTTCATTCCCTCCTCAACCCCAGTCCCCAACCAATGGTATATAGTTTCCTGATGGTATAAATGCTATGCTTTTCTTTCTCTTTCTCTGGAAGCTACCTACATTGTCATTATCAATTGTATTCAATACGAAGGCTCTCATCTATGTGGCAACCAGATTTGAGTTCTTTCAAATATTAGAAGAATGAGGGGATAGCATTCACCTCTCCCGTAGGAGCAATAACTATCAAGCTATCAAAGTTCAAGGTTTATAGATCTGAAATGAGAACTTCCATTTCTGAGATTGGGTCCCCTAGAATTAGTGCTGTTTGTTCCTTTGCTATGACTGGTTAAGTGCAGAATAGTCAATATGATGTTTTAATCCCAGATGTAATTTATGTATATACTGGCTTTCAACCCTACCCATTTGGTGCTAGATTTTATAAATCATCAAATTAGACAGTACTCATATGTTGATGCTATGGCAATACCTGAAATTTAATGCACATTTTAACACTTGGGCACATTAAAAATACTTCCAGAGCTTTCTTTCACCTCTGGTGTGATGACTGCTAAGGTTCAAGATGGTGGCTTCTCCATCACCTTTTGTTTTCTTTTTTCTTTTTTTTTTTTTTAAGATTTATTTATTTATTTATTTGACAGGGAGAGATCACAGTGGACAGAGAGGCAGGCAGAGAGAGAGAGGGAAGCAGGCTCCCTGCTGAGCAGAGAGCCCGATATGGGGCTCGATCCCAGGACCCTGAGATCATGACCTGAGCCGAAGGCAGCAGCTTAACCCACTGAGCCACCCAGGCGCCCCACCTTTTGTTTTCTGATTGACTGTAACTAAAGAGTTCTGTCATTAATAATCAGCCAAGTGTTGAAAAAAGAAAGAATATCAAACCTGGAGTTACTGGTCTGGATCATAATCTTTGTTACATTATTTACTAGCTATGTCACCACAGGAAAGCAAACCACCTTCTTTAAAATAAGGTCAACAATGCCAACCTAACTGAAAGCAATGCAGAACAATGAGCTAAAATAAATGAAAGGGAGTCTACAGATGAATAGTAATTCACACTATAAGAAGTAGGTACATTCGTCATTTTCTACTGAAACGTCTCTAAATTCTCTTTTAAAATCTGGTATGACCAGCAGCATTTGAACAGTAGTTAAGTCAAAGCAAAGCCAAAGATGGTCCTTTAGCTTTCCAGGGTAGATGTTGCTGACATCGATTGAAATGGAGATCACGGAAGAAGGTTTCCTGCTATGGTCTCAGAGAATAGAATGATTTACAGGTCTAACTGGAAAAATGTGGGTATCTTTTTACTTAAATCATTTACACAGACTTTAAGAATGAAATTTCTCATTTGCATGTTAGGAGCTGAGCTCAATCACCTTCCCCCCCCCAATACATAAGCACCCATATTAACTTCTCATGCACATCTAAATGAGATAGAACACTCTTTTCTTACTTTATCAGTCCTTCTCATAGAAGTACTTGGTATTACTCACCACTCTTTCTCCCTCCCAATAGATTTTGTAGTTTCATTCCCAGGACTCAATGTATTTTGCCTCCATTTCTTTATCTCTCCCAAGGCTACATAGCAAGAATATAGAATCTTATTTTGGCATCTCCTTTAGTCTGTTTTGTTTTGGTACTACTAGATTCCTATTTTGTCGTTGTTGTTGTTTATTCTTCACCTAGGAGAAGATCACTCCTTGAGCCACTAAACAGTTTGTGTCTGTTGGTGCCACGATTGTCAGCTGTGACTGTCCTCCTATGTTTTGCCTCTCTTAGCATAACTGCCGTCAGTCTTGCCCACCTTGAAGCTTGAGCAATAGTACATAGTTATAGTTTATGGATATTTTGACTTTACAAGTATGCAAAGTAGCATTTTAATTAGCATTTAGATAGGATTTGGGTTTTGTGAACAGAAAGAAAAATCTTCAATCTATTATCCAGGAGATCCTTAATTCCTTCTTCAAACAAGTGTAGTTTACTTACTAAATACCTGTACTGTAGACACTACAGGAGGCATCTAAGAAGAAATAAAATACATCACATTGTCCCTCAGTTCACAGTCTAGTTGAAGAAAAGAACTACATCTATCAAGTATTTTAGTTTTGTTTTTCTAAAATATTTCAATTCCCTTTTGCTTTTCTCTACAGATAAAATGGATTTGGCAACTGCCTTACATATCTGGACTATGTAGAGAGTCTACCTAAAAATAAATTAAGATTCCAGTGAGGCACTTTTTAATAGCAATTTTTTTAAGAGAAATCCTTAATAATTTCCTTAAACGTTTACTTGATTTTGTTTAGGTAGCAGTCTTACTTACAACATTTGTCAGTCTAATTTGTACTTAAGTAAAAATCTACTCATGTAACTTCTTATGTTCAGAATGCCAATATATAAATGAATAAATTGAGGGAATTCACAAAGAATTTAAAGAAAAAAAAACACTTAGATTTATTAATTATATTCCCAGGCTAAAGTTAATTCAGTTCTCAACTTAATTGTCCCATGGAGACCTATGCTTTATCGCCTATACATATACCACACACACACACACACACACACACACACACACACACACACCATGCAATACATATTTTAATTTAGTCCAATAGGAAACTATTATTCGCCAAAAGCTTTGTTTGATTTCCATACTTTCAAAAACCTCCTCAGATCTATTTCCCTGCTGTCCTATTTTTTTTTTAGCTCTATCCTGAAGAAAGCCTCTCTCTGTGATTTGAAACATTTCCCAGTGTCTATTGCAGTGGCTAATTCTTCATCTTATTAATACCAATAATATGATGCATTCAAGCACTCTGCAGTGTTTTGATAAGATTCCATGGGGGTCTAGCCTTTTCCAGCTATATAAAAATGTTCAAAAAATAAAGCATCAGGGCAAAAATATATGCCCTGCTGACCATTTGTACCAAAGGAGATTAGAACACATGGTGGAAGCTTGTTCTATAGAAGTATTTTCTGAAGACAGGAGCCATGCAGAGGGCTTCATTACCTTCCGAACACTTCAAAATGAAAAATGGAAGGAAAGTATCTGGGGAAGACTGGACAACAAGACATCACGCTAAATAGCATACCCATTATGTTAAGTAAAGGGGGGTGTATAATTTAGAGAATACTGATTTCAATTTCCATTTCAATAAAATGAGGGAAAAAATGGTTTCAAGAGGGGAAAATAAAGTATTATTCTTTTATCAGATAGGTCACTCTGAGTTTGCTTACTCATTCCTTCTATCTCCCTCAATCTCAACACCAAAAAGAGAAGAAAAAGAATACTGGCTTAACAGTGTCATCAACAAAGGAACTAATGAATTATTTAATTCACCATAAAATTTCAGGAAAAAATAATTTATAACATTTGAATCATGCAACATTTTTTCATATATGGCCCATATGAGAAATTACAGTGAGCCCTGGAGCATATATAGGTTTCAGGAAATTGTGAAATTTTGGTAAACCTTAATATATCATAACCAGTTCAGCATTTCTGAGTGCTAAATTTCTAACTTGCTCTTGAGAAGTAATGCTATAAACTATTTGAAGAGTAACTTTGTTTAATGTGTTAGAAATATGAACTAATAATTAATACTAATTAATACTTCCAGTAATATTTTATTATAAAAGAGTAATAGCCCAACTGCGGAAAAGAAAAATATTCTGTTTCCTACCACATTTGCTGTGACAAAGGGTATTAGTATTATGAAATCTCTGCCCCAGGAACTGCCTGGAAGTTATTTCTCATGTCCTCATTTGGCTGTCTTATACTAAGTGAGGTTAAATAAAAGATAATATGATCCAAACAGCATAATAAAAATAATAACAATAAATGAATAAAAACAAAAACCCTCAAGAGCTCAAAAAAATCTTAGAGACAATAAAATGACCATATCAATTTTTGTATAAATAAAAAAATCAACTTTTTACTATTATCTTAGCCCAAATGGCTCAATTTTAGCTTTCAGTTCTCTGCTTCATTTATTTCAATTGGTGAGAGAGCTTTTGAATGTGCTGGGAAAGCTTTGATCACTATCTCAACTATCCACACATCAAAGAGACCGCTGTATGTGTGTCTTCTGTATTTCTCTTGGCACTGTATTCACCAGAGATTTTATTGGACATAAAAGATTTTATTTGTGTCACAGAATCC
The DNA here is from genome assembly GCA_004024625.1 of Mellivora capensis. NCBI lineage: Eukaryota > Metazoa > Chordata > Mammalia > Carnivora > Mustelidae > Mellivora > Mellivora capensis. The sequence goes on along the minus strand of PISX010001018.1, from coordinate 116,090 downwards.
TTCAAAATTGATTCAGATTTCCTTTTCACTCTTATGAATGGAAATTAACTATATCTTACTCTTTATAATTGATAATTTGATCTAAAAGCTATATATGAAATGTTCTTTTTTAAAAAAAGATTTTATTTATTTGGGTGAGAGAGAGAGAAAGGGAGAGAAAGAAAGAGAGCATGGGGTGGGGAGGGGAGGGACAGAGGAAGAAGCAGATTCACTGCTGAGCAGGGAGTATGATGCGGACTTGATCCCAGAACCCTGGGACCATGACTGGAGCCAAAGGCAGGTGTTTAACCAACTGAACCATCCAGGTGCCTTGAAGTGTTCTTAATAAAGCACATAATTTCTTTAAATATGCTCAATTAAACTTTGAATGGATTTGCTTCATTACAATGCAAAAAAGAAAAATATAGCAAAAATGAATTACTTGAAGTTATTGCCTGTTCCCTTTTAATATGTTAGCTGAATTTTCACAATGGAGAAATTTAGACTTACAATTCAGTTATGCGAAATACAAATGACAATGACTTTGGAGGAGTTAAAAATACTGTATAGTTACAGTTTTTCAGGAACCTTCTTATAAAAGCACAACACAATACCAGCATTCTCTCGTATGATGGAAACATAGATCAAATGATTTGGATCTGGAAAAACAGTATCTACCATTTTTTACAAATGTGCTTTTCCTACCCCTCAGTTCTTGGTATAGTACCATGGGGCAAAATTAGGGTCCACATTCAACTCACTCTACCTGCTACATTTTGTGAATAGATTGAATAAAAAAATAGATTGTAGCAATTAATGTGGAAACTGTAATATTTCTGATGAGATACCAATGTGTTAATACATAGTTTTTGTTAAATTCAACTTTTTAATTAAGTTGTTGACATATTGAGATTGTCATTTGTAATATATGTCAACAGGTAAGTTAAACAGAGGACAATGGGAATTACCCATTAGCAGTCATTAGATCACACTGGAAAGACAACTTTCTGGAAAAACTATAAACAAAGAAACAAAATAATTCAACACCTTCCATTGAGCTTTAGGGCTATAAATCTGCTCATAATTATTTAAGGTAATTGTGAGCAAAGACTTGAATGCATTATGACAATTATACTGTGCTTTAAAAATGTAGCATTAGATGGTTTTGACAGCAATTCACATCAACTATTGAGACACTTAAGTTGCAAGTATTCCCAAAAGAAGAAGAAGTAATATTCTGTGGAGTTGCACGCAAGATGGAAGCCCTCTGAACTACCTGAAGGGTTTAAGGTGGGTTTAGCCCTTCTGGTCTCTGACTATGTCTACAAAAGCAAAGTGAAGTGGAGATATAAAGCAGTTATCCTGATTAACCAAGCAAAAAAATAATTCTCTGCAAGTCAGAAACAGGCAATTGTTGAGGTATGAATTATCCAGACTGTCTACTATCTATATTGATTGAATTCATCAGGTATTACCATGCTACTCTATCTTGTTCGTATGGACAATAAAAAAGGTAATATTGTGAAGTACATTTAACATCAAACGATGTGCCTTATCTCTTTAGCACATCAAACATATGCTAAAGGAAAGGTTTATTCCAGGAGATCAAGTACACATTAGAATAAGATGAAGATGAAGGAAAATTCCAATATTTTGAAATGAGAATTCTATGGCCCTAATGACCACATAGTGACCATAAACACCTCAGCCCAGGGACGCCTGGGTGGCTCAGTTGGTTGGGCGGCTGCCTTCGGTTCAGGTCATGATCCCAGCGTCCTGGGATCGAGTCCCACATCAGGCTCCTTGCTCAGCGGGGAGCCTGCTTCTCCCTCTGCCTCTGCCGGCCACTCTGTCTGCCTGTGCTCACTCGCTCTCTCTCCCTCTCTGACAAATAAATAAATCTAAAAAAAAATTAAAAAAAAAAAACACCTCAGCCCAGAAATATACAAAAAAGAAGGCTAGATCATGGATAATCCAGTGATACATCATTTCAACCTCAGGGACCTCACACCTATGTAGAAGAACCTGGCCAAATAAAGTATGCAGAGAGATAACTAGACAAAACCAAAACCAATTAAAAACCAGGTTTTTAATAGGTAGTAAGAAAACTAAATAAATGGTTGACATAGAAGGTGATCTATGTTAGTGTACCAGTCAAGACTTCCTTGAAAAGATGTATCAAGTACTTATTTTTTATTTATTATCATTTATTATCTCATGATTTCTTTATGTCAGGCATCATCTATAAACTTAGCTTGATCTGCTTTGGGGTTTCTCACAAGACTGTCATTAAGGTGTCTGTTGGGGCTAAGATTACATCTGGAGGTTCAACTGAGCAAGGATCCTCTTCCATGCTCTGTTATGTGGTTGTTGGCCAGATTCAGTTCTGTTTCATTACTGGTCTGAAGACTTCATTAGATGGCTGTTGGTCAGGGGTCTGTTTCCAGTCCTTGCCATGTGGAAACTAATTTCATCAAAACAACTAATGTCATCAAAACCAGAAGGGTGAGGGTCTTCCAGCAAGATGGAAGTCAGAATCGTTGTAATCTACTGATGGAAGTGACATCTTCTCTAGGTTGAGATATCCTACTGATTAGGAGAAAGTTATTACAGAAGAGGACATAGAACAAAGCCATGAATACCAGAAAGCAGGGTCTCCATCACTGGAGGCCACAGTAGACATTATCTACCAGAGAAGATGTCACTGCAGCCTAACCATAAGACAAGTATGGGGAGGAATGCCCCAGTCAAAAGGAAATGCTGAGGGCCCAAAGTGGAAAAGCCAAGTATTCAAAGAAGGAAAATAGAATAAATCGAAAATTATGAGTGATGGGGAGAATGTTAGAAGATAAACTGCAGTTTAGGTTAGGTAAATCCTCGTAAGCTACACTAAGTAGTTTAATTTTATTCCAAGTGTAAGAAAATCTATTCATGGTTCTTTGGCAGGCAAGTCACATCATTTCATTTACTCTCTAAGCAGGCAGCTAAGCCTGTCTGGAGAATGGAAAGGATATCATAGTAGCGGTAGTGATCAGATGATACTTGAGGCAAGACAACGGACTATTCTGGATTGAGGTGGTGACGGTGGCAACAGAGGAAATATACAGCACATTCAAGACATATTTTAGAGGTAGAATCAACATGGCTTGAATGTGGAGGGTGAGGAAGAGGGATAATTTTAAGTTATATAATGCTAAATTTTATGGCTTACACAACAGGGTTGAGGGAATGACTGTACCATTGACTGAGATGAACGAAACTGTGGAGTGGGAATAGGAAAACAATCTGAAGAGAAAAAAATCCCAAGTTTAGTTTGTTAAACTCAAGATGTCTGTGAAACATTAAGTAGAAATATCAAACAGGCAATTGGAATTAAATGTCTGGAGCTCAGGGGAAAGACCGGGCTAAATATTTATTAACACAAAATTAATGGAGTTTGGATATAACCGGATACTCTAGAAAACATATACTAATAAAGAATAGTATATTTAGGTTTGAACTCCAGATCTGCCATCAAATAGCTGTGCATTTCTAGGCAAACCACGTTGTCGCTTTGAGTCTTTCTTTTGTCGGTTGTAAATACATGTATGATTTAACATGTGTGAAATGTAAACTATATTATGTCTCCAGGAATTATTATTCAATTAACTATGTGGTCTTGGTTAAGATATGTAGCTTCTCTTACCCTTATTTCTCTGCATGAACAGATAAGACCCTATGAAATCTGAGGTCCCTTCCAACTTCAAAATTCTATGATTAAAATACAGTGTATATTCACAATTACACAGAGTGATTTTCTATTTAAAAAAAAATTTCAAAATGAACATTTAATTTAGCTCCTAATTAGTACACTGGATAAAGTATGCATGAATTTTCAAATATTTTAATAGAATCATCATTTTATGGAGAAAAACCAGAACTGAAGTAAATATAATCCACAGGAGTTTTATTATAGTATCTTAGCAAAATAAATATTCAGCATTAGATAGCAACTACCTAATTTCAACATTTCCTTACCATCTTCATGCCCACAATAATACACAATCAGAGTATATTTAGTAAGTTCTGCAAAAGAAGGTAAGTGAAAAGAAATCATCTTTTTTTCATTTTACATTGGGCCAAAAGAATCCAACCCTTCTATTTAAAAACAAAAATTATTGTATTGGCCTAAATTATCCAAATTGGCTATTTCTTTTCTTTAGCATTTACCTTTGTTGCTTTCTTTATCAAAACCAGTCTTGATTAGCCCTATTATGATTATAGAGTTAATGTGCCTTTTACCAAAATTAACCTTATTGTAAAATAGACAATCATCTTAACAATATTTGCATATCTGTTTAGTATGAGAAGTTGCAAGTTGAAATGTTCATGACTTTTCAAAAAGCAACAAATTCATTATCTAAGCATTATAATTCACACTGTAATATATAAACATTAGCAACTGCTTAAGCTATTAAGCAAATACTCTGATTTGAATTTAATTTCTTTTTGTTTCTTTCATCACAATGCTTCGTTTTCCACAATAGTTCTTATGTATGTAGATATTCTTCTTAGACAATTAAAATGTAGTCCTTTTTAGGGAATGATTGTAAAATTTCCACAATGAAATTCCATACTTGTTCTCCCTCAATGACTCCTTCAACAAAATTTGTGTTTGTTTGTAGTTTTAGTGTAATAAACAAGACAGAATCTAAAAGCATCCTTTTTTCTCATTTCGTCTCTCCTACCCCACAACAATTTGTTACACTTCTTTGCTAAAGTACTGAAAATTAATAGATGAGATTAAAATTATTAGATAAAGCTTGCCCCCATCTCTCCCATCCACACAGTGCTATCACTACCATAAAAACATTAGCTGTGGACTCCTAAGAGTGAAGTGACAGTCTGCCTATGTTAGCCGCCTTCTTTGAACACTTTTTTTTTTAAAGAATTTATTTATTTATTTGAGAGGGAGTGAGTGAGAGAGAGTGCAGAAGCCAGGGGAGAGCGAGGGAGAAGCAGGTTTTCTGCTGAGCAGGGAGCTGGACATGGGACTGGGTCATGACCTGAGCTGAAGTCAGATGCTTAACCAACTGAGCCACTCAACACTTTCCACTACTCTATGAAGCTTTTATAAAAGAGGGATTTGGTTTCCATTATTCTTAGCCAAATAAACCATGACCCAAAGACCCAAGCAATTTTTCTCATACTTTCATCAAATTTTAATTAAAATGATAAAAACATAAAGGTGATATCAAAAGTGCGAGGTAAAAAACAATACTCAGTTGTCTATTTAGTATGATGTGAGATTCCATGGAACGCTCACCCTTGGCTGTGTCCCTACCCTGGAAGGCAGAGATGAGCGCAAAGGATACGATGACAGCTAAAGAGGACGTGAGTCTGACCTTTATTTCAGCTTGTAAAAACTAGCGAAACCTTCCTTCTCCATGAGAACACTTCTTCCGTGGCTTCTATATCCATGTGGGCATAGGAATCAGAGGAGCAGACTCATGAGGAAATGCTGGAATGCTAGATTTTAATACTTCAGTGAGCCTTGACCTCAAGTGTTTTTATAATTTAGTATAAGTTTTCAGCTTTCACTTCACTGCCTCAGTACCTGGAGCCGCTCGCTCGTTAGCATCCTCCCTCTGCTGATCCCTCGGATACTGGTCATCGCAGCTCCTGGAGTCTCCACTACATTTGTGTCTTGCTACCAAGCAACAAAGCCACAATTTGACTCTGGTATCGCTGTGAATTGCTCCTCCTTCAAAATCTTCAACCTGGGGCCCCTGGGTGGCTCAGTGGGTTGAGCCTCTGCCTTTGGCTCAGGTCCGTGGTCTCTGGGTCCTGGGATCGAGCCCCGCATTGGGCTCTCTGCTCAGCGGGAACCTGCTTCCCTCTCTCTCTCTGCCTGCCTCTCTGCCTACTTGTGATCTCTGTCAAATAAATAAAATCTTAAAAGAAAAATCTTCAACCTAAATTTTTCCTACAATCTGTCATAGTTTAAGTATTATCTTTATTTCACATTTTAAATAGAGGATCAGCAGGCTGTTCAATTGGGAAACGTGTTGAAATTATGGAAGTATCCTGAATTATTTATTTGATAATTTCTTCCTCTCCTTTTATTGGTTCTCTCTTTCTGGAACTTACATTATTTGGCTATTAGGCATTCTTGACCAACCTTTTACATTTCTTTTCCTTTTATCTTTTCATTTCTTGGTCTCTTTTATTTTCAGTCTCCTTTCTGAGAGTTTTCTTCGACTTTACAGTCTATCCCTTCTGGAAAGTTATTCATTTTTTGCACTTGCATTTTTAATTCCCAAAAGCTGTTTTTGTTTTCTAAGTCATTTGTTAGTTTTCTTTTTTGAGTATCATATTTCTTGTCTCCCTAAATTTATAAATAAAAGTCCTCTTCCCTTGAGTTTCTTATTGTAGAGTCTCTCTTAAAGTTGCTTTTTCTGTTTGAATACTTTGCAACACACTGCCCATCAGATTCTTCCCTTAATTATCTGATGTTGTTTGACTTCCTGATCACATATATTAAGTACAGCACTAAAACAATGTTTGGAAATTTCTTTAGCATTCGGTGGGTTGAGGGGCAGGCTTATTCAGTGCAGTTTTTCCGTAGAGTGAATTTTCTGAACCATTTCCATATAGAATCTTTGATTTTAGTTTTACATTTTTTAACTCAGGCTGATCAGAGTTCCTAGAAAAAACTCAAACATATCCTACCTGTGGGGTCTCTTCTCATTGCCGGATAGTAGAAAAGGACTGAGGGGTACTAACACTCAGTTTATAAACTTTGAATTAAATCCATCATTTTCAGTAAAGTCCCTCTGTCCTCAGCTGTGCTTGGGGCCTCTGGTTTATAGCCATTCCAGAGAATGAGCTAGAGCTTTAGTGTTCTGCTGGCTTAAACAGAAGCAGTTGTGGAAAAGCAGAGGAAGGGATTTGGTGGTTTGGCAACTTCTTGGTCTCTAATGCTACTGAGATTAGATCCCACACTTGCGCTTTATATCTTTAATATAAATTGATTGCTTCTAGGCTTTCTGAACCTTTGGCTAGGTTTCTGCTTTCTCAAGACTGCTATGTCATTTACCAATCACCCAACCATCTGCTTTATGGTTTCAATGTGTTTTGCTGTTTTCTTTGCTTGCATTATCGTTTTGTTGTAGATTTAGTTCTTTAAAATATTCATTTACTATTAGTTTAATGGAGCTTGAGAATGAGCAAAACTAAAGATGTCACTCTTTCAGCCTTACCAGAAATTCAAACTCACTCACCAATTTGATGATATTTACCTTCTTGATGGTTTTATTCTTCCAACTGTACATGTTCTAACTACCATCCCAAACCTTAAGCCATTACTAGCCATTTCAGCGAGACTCAGTGTAGCAATTTAAATCTTCTACAACATTAATTTACTTCCATTTACAAATTGTCAGTTTCATAAGCTAGAATGCTTCATCCTTCCCCAAGGTCCCTATCCCAATCTGTTTTCCTCCTGTGACAAAGTATTGCTAGAAAAAGTCATGAAAGCATATAATCAAATTTTATTCCAAACCTGTAATTATGACAGGGTTTCTTTACTTACAAAACTCATTTTGCTATATAATCAAAGCGCTGAATCAGCAGCAAAATTTTTCTAGTCTCCTAACACTCTCAAAACTACTCTGGTCATAACCTCATCATTGCTGTAAATAAGTAGAGACAATGCAAAACAGGTTTCCACATTTCTTCTCTTCACCTCAATGCTACTTCTTCAACCATCATTTCTTCTGCCTTGTTATCTTCAAAGTATGGCAGATTTTCTTATTTTCTAATGCCATCATATGCCAAATGCATATTTTATCCCACTTTCTCTCCTTCTAGATCCAATTATTCAATCTTCTCATTATGGTGTAACTCCTCCTAGAAAGTTTAGATCCATCCTATACTAAAATCAAAACAATTATAAGCCTTTACTTACAGAATATCCCTTGAGTTTACTACTGTAACTCTCCCTTTTCCACTATGACCAAAGTTCTAGTAAAAGTATTCAACAGCACTCATGAAATCTTATCCCTATAAAAATCTGTATTCCAGGCTAGTACTTTACTAAAGCTGGCTTTCAAAGGTAAACAGTAAGTGATTGCAGTGATTTCTTTCTCTTATTTCACCTTCCTTCCTATCTCTACAGAATTTTAAATTGTTCATTACATCTTTCTTGATGTTTTTTGGATCCCATACCACTACATTTTCTTTGCTTCCTCTCAGACTTCTGGATATTCTGTGTTTGTTACTTTTAATCTCTTTCCTGACCTTCGTAAGCATCTTTTCAATGTTTATTCTTCAATCTATTTCAGATTTTCTCCTTCTTAGCACTTTTTCTCTTGATTTTAAATTTCCCATGGCTTTGGCAATCATTTTGAGTAAATGAGTCCAGAGCTTACATTTTCATTCCTAATTTCTCTTCCAGGACACACTGCTGCATCAGTATTATGATAAATAATGTAAATGATTTCCAGTATTCTATGATTCTAATATTTGATAGCAAAAACCCTTACGGATGCTCTGAATTTACCCTTTTTCTCTTTTACATGACCAAACATGTAACAGCTTAAAACTCCCAGTCCTGCTTTATATCTCCTTATGCAAGAGTAGAGACATATCTTCATTCATTAACTCCACGCTGGAAGCTAACTCATCAAGAAATATTACTCCCTTGTTTCTGCTATCTGAACATTAAAGGATGAAAGAGAAATATATTACACCATCTGTAGCAAACTAATATTTTCATATCTCAAAATTGGTTGCTGGTATTTAGTATTAGTTCAGAGGACAAATACAAATATTAATAAGGATTCATGGGCATAGTAGTTAACCAGGAGTTATGTAGTCCTATAACTCTCTACCTAATCACTTTAGGAGAAATTGTACATTCATAAATACAAAGTAAAAAAAAAATTGGAAAAACTTTTTAAAAACCATTTTATTTATATATTTGGCAGAGAGAGGAAGACAGTGAGAGAGGGAACACAAGCAAGGGGAGTGTGAGAGGGAGAAGCAGCTTCCCACTGAGCATGGACCCTGATTCATGGTTTGATCCCAGGACCCCGGGATTATGCCCTGAATCAAAGGCAGACTCTTTTTTTTTTTTTTTTTTTTAAACAAAGGCAGACTCTTAACCCACTGAGCCACCCAGGCACCTCAAGAAAAAAGTTTCCAAAACAATAAGACTGACAAAGGAGTAATATCCTACAACACACACATTCACACACATATAGGGAGACACAGAGAAAAAGTGATTTAAACAATTAATAAGTAAACAAAGCAAACTACTCATTAAATGAGCAAGAGACATGAACAAGCAAGTTGCATATATATATGCACACATACATATATACATACACACATATATATGAAAATAGTAAAAAATATAGGTATATTAAATCTTCTGAATATTAGAAAGCTTAAAAGTAAAATAATGCATTATAATTATATATTTATGAATTTGCAAAGTTTAAAAAGAATTTTACTACCAGTATCAGAAAAGGTCCAGAGAAAGAGTCACACAATTTTGGGAATTTGAAAATTGTCACATGTTTTTGGACAGGCAATTTAATGACCCAGATCACTAAACAATAAAAGACAAACATATTAATTCTTATATGAGTATAATCTATGAAAAATTTTTACAAATGATCTTTTAGATTACATGTGTGCTATTCCATAGGGAGGTTAAAATCTATTTTAGCAATTATATGAATTTTTTCCAGTAATAGTCAATATTCATCCTATTCAATCTTTGAAACTATAATATTTTACTTCTTATAATTGAAAACTAAAATTACTTGATTATCAAATCAATAATTTTTATTAGTATATACCTTTCTTTTTCATTAAAAGATTGGTTTTTATATTTAATAAAATTAAGAGATATTTCTGAATTTTTATATATGATTATTTCTTAACTATGTTCCAAAACTTAACACCAGAATTCAAAATATGTGTATATATATAATTTATGAAAGAAACATCATAATTTTATCATAATTTTTGCCTCCTAAATAACAACAATTTTAGCTTTATATGGCACTGGATTATTTGAAATTTCAGTAAAGAGTGGGGCATGTGGGTGGCTCAGTCAATCAAGCCTCTGCCTTGGGCTCAGGTCATGATCTCTGGTTAAGCCCCACTTCTGGCCCCCTACTTAGCAGGAAGTCAGCTTCTCCCTCTCCCTCTGCCCCTCCACCCTGCTTATGCTCTGTCTCACTCTCTCTCTCTCAAATAAATAAATAAAATCTTTTAAAAAAAGAAAATTCAGTAAAGAATTAGCAGTTAAATTTATGACTGTTTTATAACTTTTAAATATGGATATGAATAGGTTCATTATGCTAGATTACATTGATTGCCTTTAGTATTCTATTACACAGGATGTTTTTAATATTTAATTTAACTTTTGGTATTTTTGTAACATTCCTTGGAATATATTTCCCATACCTATTTGATATTAAAATTACACCATGTGTTTGTTTGCTTATTTTGTTTTATTTTCTTTTGGTTTGGTGTCTTTCCTGGCAGAAAGTTAAGTCTGTTCCGTTAATCTGACATCTTAAACTGGCTTCAACAAGTAGGTTACATTGAGGACATTTTCCCTAAAATCACTGGGGTAAATCTTAAGTTTCAAAATTCTGACAAATATTTTTAAGGTACAGGATAAGATAAAATATTTTATTTAAAGAATGGCATATTGCAAAGATGTGCTGAAATTAATATATTTCTATTTTTCACCAGTCTCTGGCACTACTGATTTAAACACTGTATCTCTAAGTAAAAACAGCAAATAAAATTAGTAGTTACTTGATGTTTCAGAAATAGTTTCTACATTTCCTTCAGAAAATGAAAAAATAAATGATCTAAATGTAATATTTTCAATTACTTGTTTTCAAGTAAAATTGAAAGAGATCCTAATATAATTATTAACTAGTAGGTCATTCAAAATAATTTTTATAAATAACACATTTTTACTTTGGACATAATAAATAAAAAGAATTTAAAGAATTCCCATTGAGGGGTGCCTGGGTGGCTCAGTGGGTTATAGCCTCTGCCTTCGGCTCAGGTCATGATCTCAGGGTCCTGGGATTGAGCCCCGCATCAGGCTCTCTCCTCAGCAGGGAGCCTGCTTCCCTCCTCTCTCTCTGCCTGTCTCTCTGCCTACTTGTGATCTCTGTCTGTTGAATAAATAAATAAAATCTTAAAAAAAAAAAAAGAATTCCCATTGATAGCAAAATTCCTTTATCATAGTTTTACCTATTTAAACAAGGTATTTCAGTGCTTACCTTTATAGACAGCAATAAAATAAAAACAAAACAAAAAGGAAACAAAATTGATGCTGAACTTCTCTCATTCTAGATTTAAGTAATATCCATCGGTAAATACAAACTACTTGAAAAATAATCCTCTTTTGTCTTATTGAGGTACATATCAGATACTCTTTGTTTAATATATATTTATCAAAATTAGTAACATATTTATAGTTTTTAGTCTATTATATAAAAATGTTAATTGAAACAAATAACACAATTCCAAATTTTAAAATGTTTTTGACTTTCTCTTTTGAGACAATTTTATCAAGCATTACAAAAATATTATAAATAGAAAGTATAAACCCTGTATATTCTTCTTGGAGTTCCTGCAAATGTTAACCTCATACATAACCACAAATACAGTAGTAAAAATTAAGAAATTAGCATTGATTCAGTGCTAATCAACAGATCTTATTCAAGTAGTTGCAATTGTCTGGTTCATGTCCTTCTCCTGGTCCAGGATCCAATTCCTGATCACACATTGCATTCAGCTGTCATGTGTCCCAGTCATCTTTGACAGTGTTCTTCCATCTTCCTTGTCTTTCATAATCTTGAGACCACTGACAAGCCCTGGACAGTTATTGTGTAAAGTATTTCTCACTTTGAGTTGCATGATATTTCTTCACAAGTAAATTCAGGTTATTCAATTTAGGCAAGAATACAACAGAAGTGATGTGCCCTTCTTAAGGCATCATACCAGGATATATCAGCATGCTGTTGATATATCCAATTCCTAGTGATTATTTTAAAATGCCTATATGCAAATATTATATTCTTGGCAGTATTTATCCTAACAGTGAAAAAAATTTAGTTGAAATATCTACAAGAGGATATGCAGTTTTTCAAAATTCTGTTAAAAATGTTTTAAGAATATTTAGGTAGACAAGTATATTGAAATGTTGAATTATGAGAAACAGTGAAATTGGATGCATGAAGGTATGTAGTCAAGAGAAATTTATTTTTTAAGTATGAGAGACAGACCATATTTGTTTGCTAGTAGGAATAGTCCAATAAAAGGCAGAAAATACAATACTATTTTAATCACAACTTTTAAGAAAGAAAATTGTCTATCAGCCACATAGTGGAATCCTATACAACTTTTTAAAATGCTTATTATTATTGCTGATACACAATATTTTTTACTATTTTCTGTTTAGTAAGAATATCAAAATTTAAAGTAACATGTAGAATATGAGAATACACACTTTTGAAGTGTGTATATGTGTCTATTTCCTCAGAATAACCTCTAGAAAGATGTGATTCTAAATGCGATTAAGCCTAAATTGAGTCTTTCTGCTTGGTTGACATACATTTTTATCATGGAATTTTGTACTCTTATTTTAAGAATTCAAAATAAAAAGCAAGGTCTTAATGTTGGTTAAAATTAATTGCATACTTATGCCATACGGGGAGGTATGTCTAGATGGTTTCAGTGTTCCAGTAAAAATGCAACTATTTTTCAAATAGTAAGCTTTTTCTTCCTTTAAAAAACATTAAATATTTGGATAAATTGTGGATTTTCACTTTTAAATGCAAGCTTACATATGATCAATAGATCAACAGATCAAAAACAATGATCAATAGACTGTTTTTAATGAAGCATTACTTATATATTTATCAGGCATGAAGACATATGTAGGTCCTGAGAACACAAAGGTGAATGTTACCCAGTCAGACATCTGTGGAGGTTCAGACTTTAATTATACACTATGCTGCAGTGTGAAAAGGTGCTCAAATAGACTTAAAATTTATAACCATGATTCATGTAACATTTCACATGGATTTCACACATATTACCTTACTTATTTTATTTTTTATTTTTTTATTTAAGTAGGCTTCAAGCCCAGCATGGAGCCTAACATGGAACCTGAACTCACAAACCTGTGATCGAATTCTGAGCTGAGGTCAGGAGTCAGACGTTTAACCAACTGAGTCACCTCCATGCCCGCATATGAGCTTACTTCTGATGATGATCTTAACCAGTAGGTAAGAAAATAATACTTAAATGTCAATCAGAAAACACCTTACAAAGTAATGTTCTAGGGCTCATAAATTGTTTTAAGATTATAAAAAGACAAAGAAAGCTGAGGAACTCTCTCAGATTAAATAGTTCAGAAAGCTTAAGTGGTTTTCTTAATTTCACAGACTGGTAAGTATTAAGTTATAATCTTAACTAAGATCTACAAATTAAATCACACACACACACATTTAATTAATATTTTATCTATATTCCTAGTAACTGACTAGTCTTCACTGGAATGAATGATAATTTATTTGGAAGATTAGCTACATACTGTATAATCAGATTGCTATTTCTTTGTATCTTCAACATGAAAGTTTTAAATGTCAACATGAAATAATTATCTAACATTTTAATAGTCAAAAATAAATACATGAAATTATTTTTCTTATACTTTCATTTTCTACCTTACACTGTGACTCCATTCTGTCATGAACTATCATCCTAAATTCTATAATATTTTCTTATATTATTTGTTTGCTAATCCATAAGCTTTTCGAAGTACGGTTACTTCATATTAATTCTCCCAAGCTCATTCTCTAAATTACTTTCTGGCATGTATCATAGGCTTAAAAGTTGTTTGTTGAACAATTGAGTGGATGGATGTCCCAGACCTTAACATTATTACATACAAGAAACTAAACGCATGATGAATTCCATTATGTCTAGTTAATCTTCAAATTATGCTTTATAAAATGCTTTATAAAAAAATCCTTCATAAAAGAGAAACCTACAACTTGTGTTTCTTGATAGATTTTTCTTGAGTTACTATTGAAATTTTTATTTCATCTATCATTATATTCAATAATTTTATCCTTATCTTATTACCTGTATTTTGGGGTAAAATCTTAATTATTACAAATGTTTTATATATTGGAAAATTACATTAGAATGTAGATGTTAATGTATATCACAATAAACCATAACTGAAATAGGCCATCTGCAACTGAAACTGAATTTAGCCTACAAAATCCCCTTACTACTGTATTTACAAAGGGATAACATTGTAGCCACAAGCACATTTCTATAGATTCACATGATATACTCTTTTTCTAATTGGCAATTGAAAATGCAGTTACAAATATAGGTCCATGGAGATTGTAATTTTGGAAATCCATTGCAAAATATAACCCTTAGTTATCTTCACTGCTAAAAAGGCAACCCGATGTATGCCAACATATATTTTCCCCCCTTAAGGAAGGCCTAGAAAAAGCAACTGTATTGACCTAAAAGTAGGATGTGTCTATGAGGCCAGAAAATAATTATTTTTTTTTCAAAGGTGTGTTCAGGGAACAGAGAAGAGATTAAATTTAAAACTCCTTTAAATGATTCATGGAATGGCATTAATAGCTAGTCCAAAGGGATTTATGCTAATCTACTTTCTTGGCTAAAACTAAGGATTTAATGAAAGTGATTTCTATAATCGGTGGATAAAACAGAGTTTATTCTTGCAATTTGTTTTGGTAGGAAATATTGGTATAGGTGATGTTACATAATATAACAACCCTTTTATAGTGTATTGTCATAACAGAAGTAAAAAAACAAATATATTTGCTTACTGAGTCATGGGAAATTCAGTTTTCAACTTTAAAAAATACTGCAGACAGAAGTGGGCTAGTTTGTGATACCCCTTCTTCTCCATGACATATGGGAATTACAGGCCCCAGAGCATTCTTCCCAGGCCTTAGTAAAACATTTCTTCCTGTATCTAGTTGCAAACACTGAGTAAAATTTTAAATGACTGGAACATAGGTACCTGATCATATCTGCTTCAATTCAGTAACCCTATTGAATCCCTTTCTGATTCTCTTGAATTCTGCTCCAGCTCCGTGTCCTCCTTTTGATCCCTCCATCATGGTTGTGCTCTGATGCAGCTCACATTTTCAGCAAAGCTCTTCCCTCTGCCTGGAATTTCTTCACTAATTTTGGGGTTCTTGATTCCCTTCTCTATCTTCAGGTCTCAGATTAAATGTTAGCTCTTCATTAACTTACTTATATTAGCTATCGGTACATTGCCCTTAGCTTTATCATCAAATCTTTTACTTTTCTAGGATGGCTCTTCACACTTTTACTCATTCGTTTCTTTGTACAAAAAAACACCCCCCCTTTTAACCACCCAGGGACTAGACTAGAATCACATTTGACACATAGCTGGTGAGTAATAAATATTTATACGTTCAAGGATTTGGATTGCTTAAAGCCTTTATTTATTTATTTATTTATTTATGGCAGTAGAACAGTTTAGAAGAAGAAATCAAATCATAAAAATAAACTAAAAATATTAAGTCTAAAGTGCTCCATACTCTCTATATCTAAGGTGTGGTTCAGTTCATATAACGACATGGTGTACACCTAATATTTACTAAAATGACAACTGACTCAAATGATAATGATCTTGAGATACATAATTTCTTCAGATGAAAAAGATTAATTATTATAATATATAATATGTATAAAACATATATAATCTCTATACCATTACACCCTCAACCTCCCATGCTTCATGTGAACACATCACATTACAAATGGCATTGATCATCCCTATTGTGAAGCATTTGGTGCACAGTAGATGTTCAGTGAATATTTTGTGAGTTAATGCATTACTAAATAAGTTGAATAAAACAAATAAGTAAATAAAACTATAGAATTTAAAGCTGGGAAACAAGCAAATAAGTTTGAGAAAATCTCTAGCCACAGGAGTAAAGCAAAAATTAATTGATTAATTTCACTTGGGAATACCATTTCACTATATCAGTTTTAAATACTGTAAATAGAGGTAGTATTGTGATTTTCAGTGATGTCTTAGTTATACTGGTCAGAGCAATTCAAGCAGAAAATGTAAGGCAGTGTCACCAGGAGAAAGTTTTCACTGTGGTTCAGTGAAAGAATGTGTGTTGAGTCCAGCTGCATTCAGTTTGAAACTGGACAGTTTTGGCAATATTGGCTAGGTCCCTGGGCAAGTTACTTATTTAACTTGAATCTGTTCATTTTCAAAATGGAAATAATACCACACCTGGTACCCTCGATTGCTGGAAATTGCTTCAAAATCTCAATAGCTCCTGGGGCACCTGGGTGGCTCAGTGGGTTAAGCCTCTGCCTTCGGCTCAGGTCATGATCTCAGGGTCCTGGGATCGAGCCCAGCATCGGGCACTCTGCTCAGCAGGGAGCCTGCCCCCACCATTCCCTCTATGCCTGTTTGTGATCTCTCTCTCAAAAAAAAAAAAAAAAAAAATCTCAATAGCTCCTGAATGGCTCTCTAGAATGGTAAGGCTAGTGATGTTGTGAATATTGTCAAGACCTACACACCAGGGAATATGAAAGTTTAATGGATAATTAATGGATAGCAACTTTATGACAAATATTTGCTGATTTTAAGACTAATATTTTATTAAAATGGTACTGAAGTAACATCATAACAAGTACTAGTTAGTTAAAAATTTAAACTGCTGGGGTACCTGGGTGGCTCAGTCAGTTAAGCATCTGCCTTCAGTTCAGGTCATGATCCCAGAGTTCTCAGAATGAACCCCAAGTCAAGCTCCCTGCTCAGCGGGGAGTCTGCTTCTCCCTCTCTGCCCCTCCCCCCACTCTTGCTCTCTCGCTCTTATTCACTCTCTCAAATAAATAAAACAAAATCTTACAAATAAATAAAATAAAAATTTAAACCTCCAAGTGAACCAATAATAACTACATATTGCAATCACCTTCTGAAGTATTGGTACCACAGTTATGTCATACCTAAGAAACAAAGGAGAAATGTCACTTTGGTACATAATACACTTATTCATGTGATGGGATTTTGAAGACTAAAGTAAAAGATCCTCATCCCCTAAAATATCTTTTTCACTGACTGCTGTGACTCTAATTTCCTAATACTGCCACAAAAAACCACTGGAGTTTTGTCATTACAATGCAAATTCAGGAGTGGTAAGGCTAAACCATATTAAACTGCTCTTCTATGTCGAAAACAAACAAATATAGACAATTTAATACAGCTCAGTTGTTCTATTTAACCCATTATCAAGCATTAACATTTTACGTGAAATTATTTATCAGATTATCTACCTAATAGGAAATGAAGGAATGGGATACCCAGATGAGGGAGTGAATAGATAGGAAAAGGAAGTTCCAGACTCAGGTAATGGGATGACCTTATGAGAGCATCATAATGCAATCCCTGAGCAAACAGAAAAATAATGGAGTAATTTCGGTTTGGATGAGTTACAAAGGGAGCAAAAGCAAATTCAGACTTTAAAAAAAAAAAAAAAAGGAAACGGGGCCCCTGGGTGGCTCAGTGGGTTAAGCCTCTGCCTTCCGCTCAGGTCATGATCTCAGGGTCCTGGGGTCGAGCCCCATATCAGGCTCTCTGCTCAGTGGGAAGCCTGCTTCCCCCTCTCTCTCTGCCTGCCTCTCTGCCTACTTGTGACCTCTGTCTGTCAAATAAATAAATAAAATCCTTAAAAAGGAAGAAAGAAAGAAAAGAAAGAAAGAAAAGAAAGAAGAAAGAAAGAAAGAAAGAAAGAAAGAAAGAAAGAAAGAAAGAAAGAAAGAAAGAAAGAAGAAACCAAGAAAACAGACCGCTAGGTCTTCATAAGTCTGTGGTGATAAGAACTTAGCTCGACAGGACATCCACGGAGCTACTCACCACAGACTGCTGCATTTATCTTTGATGAGTTCAGTCAGGTAAAACGTGCTAAGGAGAAGATCATGAGCTCTGTAGCACTAGGATATACACAGAGCATGAGGACATTTTATTAAGATAAAATTGACCTATAATGTTGTATAAGTTTATGGTGTAAAATGAGTTGATTGTAATATGATTACTACTGTAGCATCAGCTAATACCTGTATCATGGCAAGAAATTAATTCTC
This sequence comes from Mellivora capensis, assembly GCA_004024625.1. NCBI lineage: Eukaryota > Metazoa > Chordata > Mammalia > Carnivora > Mustelidae > Mellivora > Mellivora capensis. The sequence goes on along the minus strand of PISX010001018.1, from coordinate 97,895 downwards.
ACTACTATTTTGTCATGAGAACACTTAAGATCTAGTCTCTCAGGAGCTTTGAAGTTTATAATATAGTATTGTTGACTATAATCTATGCTGTACATTAGATCTTCAGAACTTACTCATCTCCTATCAGCCTTTTGCTAGTTTTACAACCAAGGACTGCCTTTGTCTAGCACCTGGGAACCAGCCCTTTAAAATGTAATCAGCCAAAGGATAGTGCCCCTATCCTCCAGTTGCTCTGAGGGGGTAGGAGCCTAACTTCAATAAGCTGTAATTAACAAACACAGAGAGCCTAATCCCATTAACCAACTTCACCCCTAAATTTGCCACTAGCTCACCTCAATGCTTAAAAACTCCCTCCTGCCTTCTGTTTCAACAGAGTCGAGTTTAATCTCTCTCACATACTGCAATTATCTGAATTTCTACTGCACTAGTCTCAAATACATATATACATATGTGTTAAGGAGAATGCCATGAGAGTGCCATGGTATATATATATATTCCATAAACAGACACACACATACACACACACACCCACATCCACAAATTTGATTTAAAAAGAAACAGCAATTTTTGACCATTGAGGCTTCCTAGAAACAGCAAGCTATAGGTAATATTAATGATTCATATTTTCATGAAAAGAAAAAAAGAAATTTAAGTACATTTAAGATTGGGTATTTCTTTCCTCCACTTAATTTCCTGGGACTTCCCTGTTCTGCTTATAGGGGGCAAAAATATGGAATTGTTTTAATACACATTATTTTAAAATTGGGTGGAAAACTGCTGTACTCAATCTTAGCAACAAAATTCAAATAAACCAAGTTCAAATAGATTTCTTCAGTTTAGTAATAAAAGTTGTTCTTATTTCAACTCAGTACATCATGTCTAAAAAAAAAAATACACACACCACAAAACTGTTGCAATGTTTTCATCTTTTTCTGTGAGAGTTATCAATGCGAATTCCTTTCTTTCTCTCCAGCCACACATCCTCTGTCCTACCGTTGCCAGATTCGAAGGCTGGAGGGTATACACATCTGCCCTGGGCAAATACAATCAGTTTCCTCCACAAACGCAGATTCCCATGACAACCAAACAGAGAGAGGGAAAAAAAGAGAGAGAGAGAGAGAGAGAGAAGCCAAGGATATTAAATTTCTCCTAGACCCACCACCTGATTCTCATTTGACCCACTGTCTGGGTCTTATTAAGCCCACCCTGATCTCTTTTATTCCCATAGCCTTTTTACATGCCGGGCATATGGAATCCTAGGCCTCCTACTTTTCCATGTTACTGAACAATAATCCGGGTAGGGCAAGAGAACATTGGTGAAGCCATTTTATATCCATCCTTTTGAGGTTGCTGTGTTCTTCTGCAGAGGCATCAGTTCAGGCTGTGTAAAGACACCCGTCCACCTGAGCGAGCCTGAGATTACTAATTCACTTCACATGGGTCACCAAACTGGTATCAAATAGCAGTAGCTCTTGTTTATTACCAACTTAGATCAGATTCAAACTGGAGGCTCAAAGCTAAAAGGCTTAACCTCCAGCCCCTTCACCCTGGGTCACTCCCAATCTGTCTCTGGGGCACTTTTAATTAATGGCAGAGTGAAAAGGATTATAAATTCCAGAATTCCCATATATTATCCCTTATGGATGCCCAACTCACTGACAGCCAAGAAGGCTTTCCATTAACACATATTTGTTCATATGATTGTACCTCCACAAACCAAATTAGGTGGAGACATGAGGAGGCAATTATCTTGAAAATTCAGGCTAAAATATAAATACTTCAACTGAGGTTTGGGAATTTACCTTTCCAAGATTGGGAAAATCTGCCAGATGATGTCCTTGCATTAAATTTAACTTTGAGTATGCTAGTGCCAAACGGCAGAGAAAAGTGGAAAGCGCAAGTAATTACGCAGACTATGAACACCCAGCCGTCCAATAATGAGAGAAAAAAAGAGAAGAGAAAGCCTTAAGAAACCAAATTGATCTAATTCACCAATAAGCCCAAATCCAGGGCTGCCTTATGGTATACAGATAGGATTACTGGAAAGTATTGGCAACGTATTGTGAAACACTAACTTTGCAAGTTTTCTATCTATTTGTTTCCTAATAGAATACTCCAAGGTTAAAGAAAGTTCTAGGACAAATGAATGTCCTTTCTGAATCATGTACTTCTTTTGGCCATATACATGACACCTACGGCTTTGTTTTAAACTGGTTAAATCTAGTATTTGGAAACACTTGTATAGAACAAAAGAAAGATTTTTTAAAGTTACTTGTGGAAATAGGTACCTGAATTAAGTGTCCTAATACATGCACCAACCACATACATAAGCCTGTCTCATGCTAGGCTCTTTCACATATTAAATTTCATCTTTTCAGCAATTTTATGAGGGCAATATTATTATATCTATTGCATAAACAAAGAAATGAGATTTATGCCCAAGAATATTAATTCTTCAGTATATATATTATTTTGGTTATTTATATATTTGATGGATAGATATAGATAGATACAGATAAAACCACCTGTTATGGATTGAATTGTGTCCCCCTCAAAAAGATATTCTGAAGTCCTAACCCTCTGAACCTATGAATAGAACCTATGAATAGGGTCTTGTAGGTTTAATCAAGGTAAGATGATGTCATTGGGATGGAGCTTAATCCAACACAGTGAATGTCCTTATAAAAAGAGGGAGGGGCACCTGGGTGGCTGAGTCGGTTAGGCAATCAACTCTTGATTTCCACTCAGGTCATGATCTCAGGGTCTTCAAATGGATACCTGCATCAGGCTCAGCATGGAGTCCACTTGAGATTCTCTCTCTCCCCCTCTGCCCCTCCCCCAGCTTGTGCATGCACCTTTTCTCACTTTATAATAAATAAATAAAATCTTTTTAAAAAGGCGGTGGGGGGGGGATTGGACACAGAGATCCAGGGAGAGTGCCATGTGAGGATGGAGGAAGACTGGAGTGATACAAATACAAGGTGAAGAATGCCAAGTAGTGCCAGCCATCGCCAGCAGCTGGGAGAGAGGCAGGGATCAGAGTCTCTCTCATAGCCCTCAGTAGGAACCAAGCCTGCCAACACTTTGCTTTTGGATTTCTGGGCTCCACACTGTGAGAGAATAAATTTCTATTGTTTTAAGCCACTGGTTGCTGGTACTTCGTTATGGAAGCCCCAGGAAACTAATATATCACTTGATAAAGGAGAGAGAAAATTACCGTAGAGAAGTTAATTTTTTATATTAAGCGAATTCAGATGATGCTGATACATATCTCTTTTATGTTTCTTTACATAAATATTGGTAGAATATTTCCAACAGAAAAAGATAATATCTGGGTTAGAAAGAGGCCCTCACAAAGTTATCATTTTGTGTTCCATTCTAAAAATTCTGATCATGTAACTGCCTTACTCCAAAAAAAATATTTTTGTTTTCAATAAAGGAGATTCCATTACCTATAGACTAGATGCCTAACTTTTCAAACCGACAGTGCCTTGCATGAAATACATTCTTAAAGATGCCTGATAATTACACATATGGACTCGCCTTCTTTTCTGGGCTTACCTTGCCCTGCTCCCACGGAGCCACCAGCACTCTAGCTAAATGGAATTCCTGTCTATTTGCCCAAACATGCCTTCCTCCTTCCCACTTTCTTCCCTTTAGTCATGCTGGGGCTTCATATTACGGGCCTGCTCCTCTTCCCGCTTCCCTCCCTCAACATATTTAAATCCTTGATTACATATCTCTCGTGTTAACTCTTTACTAATTACAGTGACTTTGGGGTTTGGCCATCCCTCTTCTCTACAGCAAGTCGGAGTCCCCTGTGACTTCCAGTTGTGTGCTTTGCCATATAGCATTGCTGATCTAGTCTCCATTACTTGTTCAGAAATCTCTTGGATCAGGGGGTACCCGCTTATCTGTCATGCTCTGCGCCTACCTCCAGCACCTAGCGTAATGCCCTATACAGAGCTCGTCCTCTCTAAATGTTTGCTGAATTGATTTTAAGTTTGAATTAAGCAGCACGGGTTCTCTTGGGCTGAAAGATCACATTGCAGATGGCAGTTCTGTATTGCCCGAAATTGCTGCACCAACGGAGCAAGGCATATGCCGCAAATTCTTCATCTAAATGGTAGGAGATCGCGAAGGAAAGGTTTTTCATAAAAGGTTTTCTACAACCAAAAGTAACAAGAGAAACGGGCCAATACTATAGAATTTTTTTTCCAGTTTATTCTATCCATCTAGGGGCAATTCATTTGTCTGGTTAGTATATCTGCAAGATTCCAGTGTTAGATTCAAAATAAAGCTAATTTGCATTGGCATAGTGACTTAACTCACTGGTGTATTATTACTATGAAAGCAGGTGTACATGCGACTACAAATAAATGCTTGCTGATGGAATCCCAGCAGGGCTTCTGGTGAGTTTCCATTTTTTTGAACCTTACCCAGGAAATTACTGTGTAAAAAGCTTTGCTATTAGTTCTTTCCCTGAAATATCGTTTAGCCACACCTGGCCAAATTCATGGCAATTATACTAACTATACAAACAGGACATTCCAAAATTCTCATCAGCTTTTTATATTCATTTTCTCAAATTTATTACTGAAATAATAACAAAAATAAAATACTCATACTCAAATCCTAAACAGCATGCATTAAGAGATACTTGGTATTTAAAAGTAAAAAAAAAAAACTTATTAGAAGAGGGTAATGTAAGTCCATCTTTCCTTACAATAGAACCCACACTCCAAATTATCAACTCCAAAGCTTCAAGCCACTGTTTACTAATGATATGTACAATATAAACCTTATGTGTGTTGATCATAACCCTAAACACGCTTAAATGGAAATAACGGAAATTTTTTCAACTGTATCACGTGATACATTAAAAAGCTGAGAACAAAAACTGGGGCTCTTGGTGCCATAGCATATGACCATATATATCAAATATTTATCTTAACAAGTTGCATGGCATAATCAAACCCACCACACCTTTATAGGTGTGTTATAATGAATTTTAAACTTATTAAAATTTGTCAGTAGGCTTTGGTTTCTAAAATATTTTAGTCAACAAATATTCACTCCGTTTCCTTTACATGAGGTTCTCCGGGAAATATTCAGTTACAAAAAACGTTAAAAAGTCTCTGATTTCAAAAATCTCACTTTAGTTTGAATGAGAAATGAGATAATTATCCTCACAAAACAAGAGCACCAGAAATATAAGACAATGTATGCCAAATGGCAAAATGGTTGGGGCGCCTGGGTGGCTCAGATGCTTAAGCGTCTGCCTTTGGCTTGGGTCATGATCTCAGGGTCCTGGGATTGAGCCCCTCATTGGGCTCCTTGCTCCCCCTCTCGCTTGCTGCTCCCACTTCCTATGCTCTCTCTCCCTCTCTGTCAAATAAATAAATAAATCTTTTAAAAAAATGCTTACTATAGGCGATCAGTGCTATATATATGAGCAGTGGTGGAGAGAGATCGCCATGAGGAGAGGATGTTGGGCAAGTTCAGTAAGACAGTGACCGTATGTGCTGATTTGAATGGGAGAATTCTACGTTCTGCCTATATACCTGATGTGGTAATTAATGTGACCCACTGTCACTCTCAGAAGTATTTCAATTTAAATGATAATTATGTTCAGTCTGCCACAGAAGCAAATATGCAAGTGTGGCCTTGAAAGAAAGGTAGAATTCAAAGAAGCAGAAGTGCATGTTTCTGGAAATCTGAGACAGGTAAAGAGTATATGCAAAGGAACAAAAATGAAGCACGGAAATCAATAGTCTGGATGAAGGAGCATTTTGTGCAATGAAGCCTTGTATGTATTGTGAACTGCAGATAAAGATACACTGGAGATCTAGCCTTCTCAATTTGGTCCTCTTAGCTTTCTCCTGAAAAAAACATAGGGCTTTTTTTCCAGAGTGTGTTTCAATGACTATTCTCCTATTCTGAATACGTGGCAGGAAGAGGAATCATTTGGGGACACACCACAATCTCACACGGTATCAAGTAGCTCCAGCCAAAGCTAACCAGGTTTCTCACACACACACACACACACACACACACACACACACAATAATAATAATACTAAAACAAATAAAAGCAAGAGGCCCAGTTCAGTTCAGATTTCCTATTATCACTCAATACATTTTTTTAGTATATAATGTCCAAAATATCACATGGAACCAAAAGCACATGCACTTTTTCAGTATGTACGCATTACTGTATAGGGTACACTTACATTAAAAAAAATATTGCTGTTTGTTGGAAATTTAGCCTTGATTGGGTATCCTGAATCTTAGCCACAACTGTAGTCTTGCCTCATTTCAGCACTGAGGGATCTGGATCTCCCTTGCCTCTTTCTTGGGTTGGTGAAACTCTCCAATCCCTGGCTCAGGAGACCAGCTCCTTCACTCTCAAATGTAATTTCTGTTTTAGGCTTAGAAAGTTTGTATGAAGAATTTCACAGTGATTTAGGGATGCTTTCTCAAGTACATCCTCAGGTTTACATTTATTTTTTATATGTTATGAATGAAAATTCAAAGTTCAATTTTTAGCTTAGATTAGTCCTTTATGGTAAGTAACAATAAAGGTGTTTAATGATCTCTTAACATGAGTTCAATAGATACTCTTTTTCTCAACATTGGCGACTCTAAAATTTAAGACATTATCCAAGCAGATTGAATCAAGTACTATTTCCTGAACTCCTATAATCCCTCAGTACTCATTCACCATGGCCACAAGAGGCATCTCCACATCATGTAAGTGAGAAAAGGTAGGCTCAAGGCAGTTTATAGAGATACATTTCAAAGTCTCCGTGACTAGATGGTGGTAATGGTATTCCCTTTCGAACCCAGAGCTCATGAGCCAATTTATTTATGCTATAATATCACTGTTTCCAACAGAGCAATGAACATTTCTTGTCATTATTTCATTATTTTTAAATGGCTCTCATAATTTCCTGAAATGCAAATGAAATGTGTTGCTGCTTTCCAATTAAATATGCAAGTACTCTCCTCTGGTCTGTTGTCTTTTGATTAATATAATAATAATAATAAAAACAACAGCAACAACATGTAACGCTCGTGTCAAGCACTGTGTTGGGCATCTTACATGTTCTATTCTACTCAATGTTATAAACTGTCATTGAATGATTTCATTCAGTAATCAAGAGCTCTTTAAGCCATTTGAACCTTGAAAAATGACATTATAGATTTATAATCTTCTGGCACATGGATATAACCTTTTGACAGGTACCACAGGAGATAGACTTTTACATCTTAATATTGTCTACTGATGGACATACTTTATGAAGGAACATACTTTGAAGACGGAAAAAGAAAAATTCACAACAATGAAAAAAAAAGGGTAATTTCTCCATAAGTAAAAATCAATACCAAAACATAGCCAAACATTGAGGTATCAAACTTGCTGTTGGTAATTCTAGACATTTAAAAATAGTTACTTTAATGTTATAGTTAATAGGAACCCCAGAAATGCAATGACCAAAAACATTAGCAGCAGCTAATTACCGAAATTCCTGAAAATTTGAAGACTTGTTTTCAGAAAACAAGCTCTGGTCCAACATCTGTTGCCTTCCAGCCTTGAAAGTCTCTTGCATCTTCATACACCTCTCTCTTCCAGTGTGGTTGCCTGCCTATCTGCAGAGAGCAGGACACATTTTCTCACCATTCAGAGCTCTTCTTTGGTTTCACCATTTCTTTTGTGACCAACACCAAGCCCAAAGACCCATTTCAAATCTCCTCTTTGTTCCTGTCTTTAATCTTGACTGATCTTAATCAAGTGCAACAGACTGTATAAGGAAGTATAATGACCAGTAAATTATTTCACTTGTCAAGCAGGGCTCCCCTCACATATAACAACAATATAGAAATATTGTTCAGGGCAGTGACCTCTTTCAAGTCAGATCACCAGCTTAGCCACACAATTATAATAGTACTTAAGCCATTTATATGCATATGCAGTGACAGAAAATCATGTTCTCCCATGTACATTAGAGAAGAAAATGAGAAGAACATTATATGGGATATTTTTGATTACAGGTAGTGAAATCATTTTAGGATGACCTAAAAGTGACATAAAAAAATAATGGCATTTGCTGACGTACCTGTGAACTACTTAATAGAATGGCCCAAATAAATGAGAATAACATGCAATAAATAAGGAGAAAGTCAAACATAAACACCCTTTCGCTGAATTATTTCTATATAGAATTTCTAATTTTAGAATTATGAAGTAAAGGAGGACTTCATTTTATAAAAATTGAGATCTTGAATAAAGAATTTTTAAGCTGGTATATATATTTTTATATATATGGCACAGCACAATTATATAGGGCATTGTAAAGACTTAAACAAAACCAAGTCATGTAGAGGTAGGGAATCCTTAGAATGAAAAATGTCTATTATCTGACATGTGCAAGACTCAATTTCTCTGCATACTAGAGGCCTTGAATACTTCTTTTTGAATGGTACGAAATGGTTGTCGTGCTAGGATCCTCTAGTTTTTTCCCCACTTACTTCCTGGTCTTAAATTCCCTAGCTCCCCATCTCTGAAAGTGTTCAAAGAGATATAAGGTGACTACCCATCTGGGACATTGTCCAAGTATTTCTGCACTGGTTGTGAGTGGAGTTAGACACCTTTTTTTTTTTTTTTTTTTTTAAGATTTTATTTATGTGAGAGAGAGATGAGAGGAGAGAAGGTCCGAGGGAGAAGCAGACTCCCCACAGAGCTGGGAGCCCGATGCGGGACTCGATCCCGGGACTCCAAGATCACGACCTGAGCCTAAGGCAGTGGCCTAACCAACTGAGCCACCCAGGCGCCCCAAGTTAAACATCTTTTAAGTTCATTTCAAACTTCAGGGGCCTATAACTTTTTTGTGACTTTGCTCTAAATAATGGATGTTTTTGTCAAAGCACATTAAGACTGTGGCTACACAATGCAGACAAGTAAAAGAATTGTCTTTATAGAATAACAGCATCATAGAATGTTCAGTTTATATAAACCATCATGATCCTAAGGTTGAGCTTCCATTAACTTAATATTCCCTACTGAGGATATTTACCTGCACTTTGAATACCCCAATGGTCAAAAAGCTCCATGAGTACGCTAATTCCAGTTTAAGTGACAACTTCTCCATGAAGTTTTTTTAAAAGCTTAGTTTTAACTCATCAAATCCAGTCTGAAATATGTAAATTGCTCAATTCCTTGATTTTTCATTCCAAATTAAGTATGGTAGCAGATGTGAATCTTGGTCTATGTCCTCAAGTGTTTAATACATAACATATTTATTTTATTCTTTCTAGGAATATAAAGACCCACATACAATTCAAATTCTCATTTATGGTTGTGCAAAGCTTCCTTGGCTTCATGTAGTGTTAAAGCATAACAGCGACCATCCCGTCACGCTCATGGTGACTTACCTGTCTTCAGCGGTGTGATAACAATGGCCCGTGCCCCTGCTGATTTCTTCTCTGCTCTGATTCTGCTGCCTCTGCGTTTATGGCATGAGCTTTTTTTTTTTTATAATACTGGTAACGACTCCTAGGGCTCTGCCTCCTAATGCACCCAAACACGCAGCAACACCAATGCAGCCTTCTGAGGGTTTACCATCTCACTAGAGGATATCACCAGCTGTATCAGAAATCTCTGCTCCTAGTGAAGCCAGTCTGACCACTAGTTTCTCTACAGAAATCTGCCATCCACAATGTCCTTCTTCTCCCCTCCTCTCAGGAGCCCCATCATAATCTTCTCAACAGGAAGAACAGTTAATTTCAAGCAGTTTCCTTTTTTCTGTTCTGTCTCAAGCGTTCCATGCCTAGTTACTTGCTTGAAGAGGAAAAAAAAATAATAGAGAAAAGACAAATATACACTTAACATCTCAAGAACTAATTCTTCACCAATGGCATTTTAGGTCATTTACTTCTAATGAGCACATGTTATTTCCCTGTAAAGAACGTAATAGATCAGTGTATCCATTCATCTTTCACCTGATGTTTCTCTCTACCATCTCGAGAGCTAATACGGTAATATCTGTGTCAGTGTCTATGTGTAATACACCAGTGGGGGGTATTCATCCTCTCAGGGTTGGGGAGAGAAAAAGGACTCAGCAGTTCCCTTTGTATAACATTGTATCCACTCCTCTCTAAAACTGTTAAATCAGGAACAGTTCCTTAATTCGATGAGGGATTTCTGTGATAATAATCTGTTCTACTGAAGAAGGAATGACTGCAGAAGAAAATGTTGGTCACTACTGTTGCCAGTTTCTACGCAGGCATTACCATTTCTTGACTATAGATACATTCCTCAGTTTAACCACTAGCTTCAGCGTCTCCAAAAGAACTTTGTGACTATTGTAAGAAACCATTTTATAAACTGATTAAATCTCTCAAACATACACATGATGTATTTTCAGAGTCATTTTCAGATTAGATTATTAAAACTTCGATAAAGCTAAATTTCTAGACTCACTCTCAATTGGTGAAAAAGGACTAGTTACCTACATTTGAAGTCTCATCTAGATACAAGGAGACAAAAAATTGAAAAGGAAAAAAGAAAACAAAAACTTGGCAGTGTCAAAAACCAAAACCAAAAATATTTTGGTTTTGGCTTTTCTTACCAACAACATTTATTAGCATCCATTTTGTATAAAGACCTACACTAAATGTGGTGATGAAATCTTATTCATGAGTGTGTACTCTAAACAGTGTTGCTCAAGTAAAATACAGGTGCCAGTGATAGGGCAAATATTTATCCAGAAGTCTACCCAGATGCACCTAAACAACAGAATTCTTCTCCTTCTTCTTCTTCTTCTTTTTTATTAAGATTTTATTTGAGAGTGAGAGAGAGAGAGAAAGCATAAGCAGGGTGAAGGGCAGAGGGAGAAGCAAGCTCCCCACTGAGCAGGGGGCCTAGTACAGGGCTGGATCCCAGGACTCTGGGATCATGACCCGAGCCAAAGGCAGATGCTTAACCCACTGAGCCACCCTGGCACCCCAAAACAGTAATTATTCCAAAAGGTATTTTGGGGGGGAAAACATGTGTTTTCAAAAGTTGACTGATCTAAAAACTGAGGAGTAACTTGAAACAGTGTACAATAATGTACTGAGTGGCTACTGACTTGGGGGTGATGTCTTTTTTTTTTTTTTTTTTTCTCAAACTGGGACCTCCATGGGATGTTAAATTCTCACTTTGAGGCTGATGGTGTACAGCATTCACAGAGGTGTATGCCTATAGCTGTAACAAGCAAGGGGAGTACATTAGAGAAAAATCAATTTCTAAAATGAGTAACAAAAAAAAATCTTTGCAAGTAGGACTTGCAGGTTTTTCCTTAACTTTGCTCTGGGAGTGTTTCCGTCATTTCTCTCCCTGTTGGAACAGAAGACCTTTAGGACGGGAAGTCTTGGGCCTGCGCCTGAAAGAATAAGGTCTTATTACATTCTCTAACAAAAGGCTGCACTACTTGCTGTGATGTTTATGAGGAAAAGTTGCCAGAGAGCAATCCAGTTAGCCATAGCCCCACTCCTCTCACGTACAGCTCAGGAACGAATCTCGGACAATGCGGGTGTAGACCAAGAAAACCCCAGGAGGAGAGGCCTACAGTGAACCCAGCCTGAGCGGGTTACAACGGGGGCAGCCAGGCACCTGTCTCCTAGCGGAGAGGGGTAATCATGTGGCGTCTTCGCAACTGATCCAACCTGAAACGAGTGTCTGTTGGGAGTCTCAAGTCCACCCCAGCTCAGAGGCAGGAGCAGGAAAGCCCGGATCCCGCCTCCAGTTCTCACCAAGCCAAGCGACCCCGAGCGCTTCGCTCAGAGGCCGCCGGCTGGGGGTGGGGCTGGTGCCCTGACACGGCCCCCCGCCTCGCCCCACCCCGCGTGTTGGCGGGGTGATCAGGTGACTCGGACATTTTTATCTTAACAGAGGATAATAATGATGCAATGGTGTTCTTACTGATGGCATAAAGATTTTAGTGGTTCTTCATTATTTATATATTTTCTCAGGTAATATTTTAATTTTTATTTTAGAGTTGAGTTTCTCTTGAGTTTCTCCTGTAACATATATATATATGTCACAGGAGAAACTGTGGGAAATGGGATATATAAATATATCCCATTTCTTAATATATAAAGTGGAAGGGAAAAAAAATTAAGAGAAAATAGTGAGATAGCCTTGCTAGATGTGGAATGCTGTTTCAATGCTGTTTGGATGATTAATCTTTTGGAGTTAAGTTATCTACGTTTCAAAAAAAACCACTGATCCAAATCAGTTCAGGTCAGGTATGCAAATTAAACCATCAGCTACTACGTTATATCTGATTTGTCTTATACTGAGAAACATATTATGTAGTATATAATACATATGCATCCAGCACGTACATGATCCATAAACTATTCTGGCCTGCACATGTGTTTATAAAATAAATGAGTACAAATAGGGTGCAACTGACCTGCCATTGGTGGAACATTCATACTGTTATTTTCTTTGCAGTTTCAATGTTGAACATACTCAAACTTTGCAAGTCTTTTCATTGCGGACACATTAGAAACACATCGGTTGAGGGGATAGTGTGAGAATAAGAACCAGATAATGTTATTTGGTTTAGACATATTAAAAAAGCCGACACAGATTGATAGATTAGGTATGTTTCAAACAGAAGAGTGAAGACAGACATACCACCTGGCAGATAGAGAGAAATCTGGGTCTGATGCTATTTATTGTAGTAAATCATCACCCCCTAAAGCTGAAAAGGACGCCCAACATAGTTTTGTCCATCCTTTTCTCTAACATGAGAAAGTTGACATGGAGCTAAGTTGGGTAATTCATTTCAAGTCCAGCATAAACTTGACAGAGTCAGGCCGGCCACTCTTACTGTATAAATTCTGAGGGCTGTCTGAATTACAGGAGGGACTTTAACGACGTATCACAGCAGTGAACCATTTCGTGCACATTAGAGACTTACAGGCATTGAATGTATGCATTAAATATTAATTTTCTGAGAACTATTCATAAAATGAAAGACAAAAGTACCATCATCTACTGAAAATGGTAGCATTTTATGCATATAATTTCAGATTACTGAACACCAAATCAAAACTTCTCTTTTCATTCCCATCTCCCAGCATTCACGGTCTCATAACTTCATTTTTTCTGTACCCTAAAGTACTTATTTTATTCTTGTCTCTTTTTCCCCCCCATTCACTCAATTAGCAAAACAAGAGGTAATTCAGATTCTTAAGGTGAACATTGTTTCATTTTCTTTTGTTCAAAAGCACTTACACTGACACCTTTCAGAGTCTGTTCCTCTATTTAAGACTCCCTTGTGCTCGTTCTTTGTCTTTTAGGAGGAAATTTCCTGAGATTTGTTCTGCGCTGTGAAACAAAGCCTAGGCAGCTGCGTGGATTTCCCAGCAATTCGGGCTTCTCATTGCTGGTGTCTTGTTTGTTTGTACTGAAATGGCCAGAGGGGACCTACCAGGAGTCCACCGGCAACGCCTGAGCCCTCAACGTCCTTCTCAACAGGAGTAAGAAACTCAGCACGCTGTGGTGTAGACAGCCCACACCAGTCCCACCGGGCTGCTCCGAACCACTTTAAATATTCCTGATGGGTTGTGCTTTACACGGCACTGCCATGATACATGGAAGACATTTCGACATTTCTGAGGCGAGGGAAACAGATACTGTGGTGAGGAATTAGACACAGGAACACTAGCTGCCTTAAAGAAATGCCCTTAGAGAGATGAGAAACCAAAAAAAAAAAAAAAATTCAATTAACAAATCAGTCAACCTTCCGTGCAGATCCTTGTAAAGTAAATGAGGCTATTTTGTCAAAATAATAATCATGTTTTCTAAGGGCTGTCCTGCTAAAAATACAGCTTCTCTAGAGAAGCAGCTACATGCCCCCTTTAAATAGCTCCGTTTGGCTTGCGTCGTTGCTTGTCCTTATCTTAACTGAGTACGAACTGTCTAATATCCTTCTAAATGAAAGTAAGTTTTGGGCTCCGTCACACTGCACACTCGACAATCCCTTCCAGATGTGATTATGTGGAACTCTCCCTCACATTTACAATGGCACGAGCAGAGGGGGTTCGGAGATGTTACATAGAAAATCACCTTTTCTGGCCCTCTGGGATTGAAATAAGAGGGTGGTCCCGATGACATTGAATGTAGGTGAGTCGCACGCTGAGCTCTGAAAAGAGAAGCATTCTCCCAGGCTGTGAATGGGAGCCCTGCATCCCCCTTTGAGGCTAACGGATACCCGGTGATGAAAACCACCATCTAAATGCGATGCGCCTTTGTTCACAGCACCAGCAGGTGTTGTTAAAGCCTTCTGTCCTAGCTCTGACAATGTTCCAGAAACCTGACCTGCCACAACCCTGTTATTCCCACAATAGAAGGCCCTTACAGAATAGTTAATTGTGCCAGATTGTGCAATTCCATTGTGATACTTAATAGGCAAGCACAACAGATTCTTATGGTTTGATTTTATACTGATAGACTAGATAATCGGACCTGTCTGGGTTTGCGTGTGTGTGTATATATGATTTTTCTGCATACACACACACACACACACACACACACACACAATCCCCATGATAATGCTGGGCTCAGACTTCTATCTCAAAATGCAGTGGCTCTTGAGATGTTGTCACGAGACTGCAGTGCACTTTGAGGAGAATGTTCTGACTTAGCCATGACTGTGAGTATCCAACATATGTTGTCAATATTCAGAGGGTTTTTTGTACACTTGACTTAACCATCTCAATAATCATGCACCCGGGTTTTTCACTTTCATCATTGTCAGCTTGGAACACAACGGCAGGCTCATTGAGATGACAGAAAATGCTGGTTGCAAAAATTAGGTCATATTTGATAGGCACAGTTCAGGGAAATGAAGAATTAAGACAATCACTTGGAGAATGTAGGCCAGTGAAGACTGTCAAAGCAAATATGCAAATAATTTTTAAAAAATAGCAATTTAGGGGCCCCTGGGGGTTCAGCTGATTCAGCACCTAACACTTGATCTCAGCTAAGGTCTTGATCTCAGGGTCGTGAGTTCACACCCTGTGTTGGGCTCCATGTTGGACATGAAATGTACTTTAAAAAATAATAAATAAATAAATAAAACAGCAATTTAATTGATTATTTTCTAGAAAACAGCTGTAGCCATCACCCAGCCTAGAATATTCCTCCTGGGCGCCACTGTTTAAATATCTGTAGCAAAGGAAGTTGCACAAAGTTTGGACCTCACAGACCACCTAGGTTATGATTTTAGAACCAGAAAGATCTGGGTTCAAATCATTATTCTACCAGTTAATATGTATGTGACATCAGATAAGTTACTTATCTGGTATAAGCCTCAATTTAAACATCAGATTCCTGTAAGTGTGTTTTGAGCATTAAGAGAGATAATGTATATCTGTGCTTAGCTCAGTGCCTCGTGCATCAAATGACAAATTGTGGCTATGAAACTATTTTCGGGGAATTCTGCTCTGATGTGAGTGTTGCACATAGAACTCCTAGGGTATATTTTAATGCATTTTTACCATTTTCTTTCATTCACATGCCTTTGTACAAATGATTTTTCATTCTAGGATCAATACATTTTGATTGAAGAGAATATTAGTTTGGTTTAACAGAGAAAAATATAGCAGTGACAAGTAAGACAGAACTTCTCTCCTCCACAGAAGTCTAAGTCTGGCTGACCAGAGAGTGAAAGTGCCTCTGATCTGTGAGATCAGTGAGGATTTCAGACTCCTTTGATCCCATTATGCCTAGACTATCACCCTTACCCACATACATGATGGAAGGAATCACCATCTCCCTTTCTGTGCTCTGGCCAGCAGGAAGGAAAAAGAAAAGGTCGGGTGCCTGGGTGGCTTAGTCAGTTGAACACCTGCCCTCGGTTCAGGTCAAGATCCCAGGGTCACCGAATCTAGTCCTGCATCAGGCTCCCTGCTCAGTGAGGAGCCTGCTTGTCTCTCTACCCTTCCTCCCTGCTCATGATCTCTCTCTCTCTCAAATAAATAAATAAGGTCTTAGGGACACCTGGGTGGCTCAGTCAGTTAAGTGTCTGCCTTTGGCTCAGGCCTTGATCCCAAGGTTCTGGGATCGAGTCCCACATCAGGCTCCTTGCTCAGTGGGGAGCCTGCTTCTCCTTCTACTGGATGCTCCCCCTACTTGTGCTCTCTGTCTCTCTGACAAATAAATAAATAAAATCTTTAAAAAATAGATAGAAAGGTAGACAGATAGATAGATAAGATCTTTAAAAAAGAAGAAGAAGAAGAAATAGAGGCCAAGTAGCTTTTCTTAAAGGACACTACCTAAAAATGTTTCACTTCCCTTCAGCTTACGTCCTATTAACCAGATTACCTAGCCACAAGAGCATCTGGAAAATAGCTCACTGCAATAGGCCCAGTCGAAACTCAGTAAGCCAAATCGCTAAAACAATCTGGAAGACAATTATGGTATTTGCATCAGTTATCCATTGCTGCCTAGCAAACCATCCCAAACCATCCCACCGCTTCGTGACCTAAAGCGATAGCCATTTATTTAGCTCATGACTCTAAGGACTGGAAATGGAAACAGCTCTGTTGGGTGGTTTGAGCTGTCCATATGCCAGAGAGCAGCTGCAAGTTACACTGGGGGGCAGGCCGAGTTGGCAGCTGGAGCGCTTCAACCCTCCTCTCGTCCTCCAGCAGGCTCCACATGGTCTGTTTGCCCAGCATCTGTGCAAGAGCTTTCGTGATCCAGCCTCAAGACTCGGCAGTTTTCACTCTGCTCCATTCGGTTGGTCAAAGAAAGTCACAAGGCCACACAGACTTAAAAGCTGGGGAAACCCACTCTACCTATGAGGGGAGGATCTAACAGTTATGATAAGGGAGGGGAGGAATTTGCTGCCATTTTTGCAATCCACCCCTGAGGGTAATCAAATTAGAGGTACTATTTATAAGTTTACTATAGTATAAATATGAAAGATTGTTCTTACTGTAAAATGTGTGATGTTAATTTGAGACAGATTAAATTGCCAAGTGAAGGGAGATAGATACAAATGCTAGGTCCCTAAGTCACATACATGTGAGGAATACATGCACATACTTGCATGACATTTAAATTAGATTTAGGCCTTCTACAGTGTACACCCAAGCCATGTGTTAGGGGGTAGCTGATCTCTGTGTCGGTGGCTGTCAACTCTCCAGTGATCTGAGAGAGAGGAAAGAACACATGGCATCATCCAAGGACAAAATTAGTCAGGTAAACATTACAAGTCAGTGCTGAGAGAATTAGCCTGGGTATCAGAAAAACTGAGTTCTAGTTCAAGCTAGGATTCACAATTTGTTTACCTTTCTATGTATAATTTTAAAAGGTTGGACTAAATGAAATCTCATATCCCTTCCTGTTTTGACTGGTGCTTGGGTTACTAAGAATGACAAGAAGAGCCTTGTTCTTTCCAGTGACAACAAAACTGTGAATATATGAACCAAAAGGGAAATACAAATGATTAGGTCACTTAGTGCCAAATATCAATATATTTGGAAACTTTCAGATACCAATCTAAATTATGTATATAAAAGCAGAGTTGAAAAATATATCTGGATGCAAGCCAACTCCATAGATAATTTCTTCAAAAGAGACCAATTGTTGATTAATGCGTGGCAAATAATCCCATAACAATTATAATTAAAATGTAAATATAGATCGAGAAGAATATGATAGAGAATCTTAAGTGAATTTAATAACTGAAACAATAATTGATCTCTACATATGATCTTATGTTTTCATATTCGCAGGCAATATAAACTTAGATAAGAATTTTTCTCCTCAGTGAGTCTGGGTGACTCAGTTGTTAAGTATCTGCTTTCGGCTCAGGTCATGATCTCAGGGTCCTGGGACTGAGCCCTGCGTGGGACTTCCTGCTCAATGGGGAGTCTGCTTCTCCCTTTGCTCCTCCCCCTGCTCCTGCGTGCTCTCTTTTTCTCTTTCAAATAAATAAATAAAATCTTAAAAAAAAAAAAAAAGAATCTTTTTTTTCCCCTCACACCATGTGGCCCCTACGTATCAATGATTCATGTTTCTTCCTCAAAACAAACACCGGAATGAAAAGTAAGTTCTTGGGACACCTGGGTGGCTCAGTTGGTTGAGCGGCTGCCTTCAGCTCAGGTCATGATCCCGGCATCCTGGGATCGAGTCCTACATCGGGCTCCTTTGCTCAGGAGGGAGCCTGCTTCTCCCTCTGCCTCTGCCTGCCACTCTGTCTGCCTGTGCTCGCTCGCTCTCTCTCCCTCTGACAAATAAATAAATTAAAAAAAAAAAAAAAGTAAGTTCTTAATTCAAGAAAAAGTGTTACATAATCCACAAACATGACAGCTATGCAACAGTGATAGTGGCATTAGGCTATGGCTCCTATCACTACATCCTAGCCACAAAATTGTAAAGAACTCTACAGATTGACCAGCCCAGTGATTATCAAAGTGTGATCCTAGGACCAGGACCAGCAGCCTAAATATGGCCTATGAACTTGTTTCATACGATAATTCTCCAGCCATACCTCAGACATACTGAATCAGAAACTGAGAGGACCCTGATATTTCAAAAAGCCTTGGTGTGTTGAAACCCTAAGGTTTGGACTAGCCAACATTACCTAGTAAATCATCCAGGCAGTCAATCTGGAGACTGAATAGAACAAATCCATCATCTGCTATCCAATTATTACTCTTTTCTGCTTTAAACCTATCAACAAAAGTTACCTCTGTTTGCTACATGAATGATGTCTCTGGAAACATTAAGGTTCTCTGGAAGAAATCATGTGACTTAACTTCATCAAAAGACACGACATGTCCTTGGTATGTAAGAGAAACCCAATAATTATTTGTTTCTTCATTTATTGTAATTCCATAGAAGATACAAAGGTACTTTGAAAAAACGGTTTTAAGAAGATAAACAGTCCATGGAGAAAGGAACTGCCCAAAGAGTTACATTGTTTTCAAACTGGGGAGAACCATATGGTTTAACAACCTCTTTTTAGAAAGAAAGAAGCCATAGCTCACAGGGCATCAGGAGAATTTTCCAAAGTCAGACCAATTTTTAGTAACAAAATCAGGATGGGAACTTAGTATTTGCTGTTTTAAAATCCACCCCTCCAATGAATTAGAGATCTATGGAAGTATTTTAATGTTTAACACCATGACAAAATAATAAGACAAAAATCAAGTAGAGAAGTAAGACTTTACGTGCCAAGAATAATGGCAGAAGATGCAATTAGTCTAAGTAATATGGAAGAAATAAAATTCAGATTCTCCACAAAAGACCTGCTCCTTCATTGTTTGGTTTTTTTTTTACAAGAGATATCAACTTTTTCATTTTAAATCTTAAATAAGACATGACACCCTGGAATGTGGAGGCTTTCACTAGAAGCTTTTTTTTTATTTCTTAAAAATCCTTTAAGCATAAAGAAATAAATTCTTTACCTAGGAAACTCTTTTTGTAACATCAAAAAGAGATAAATCTACAAAAGATGGGGGGGGGAACTGTTGAAGGAGATCGTCATAGCAACCAGATAAGAACAAATTTGGCATAGGAAGCAACCTGATTATTTCTTCTTTTTAATCAAAATTACATATCAAGTTCGGAAGCAAAACAATTGGGAAAACAGTACAAGAATTTCCAAGTACATCACATGCACATTAATGTTTATTAACTCTCTAAACACCTAAAGTAGGTGCAATTATTCATTAATACAGGAATAATTTATATTTCATGGGATTGCCAGCCTCATTTCTTTCTTTTTTTTTTAAATTTTTTTTTAAATTTATTTATTTGTCAGAGAGAGAGGGAGAGAGAGAGAGCAAGCACAGGCAGACAGAGTGGCAGGCAGAGGCAGAGCAAGGAGCCCGATGTGGGACTCGATCCCAGGATGCTGGGATCATGACCTGAGCCTCAACTGATGCCTTATGGGCGATTAATACTGACTTACATAGCTTTCAGAAATGTTCATATTTTCTTGCTTTCTTGACAACAGTAGGATGGTTCTGAGTCCGAATTCGGCCTCTTATTCTTTTTTTTTTTTTTTTAAGATTTTATTTATTTATTTGACAGACAGAGATCACAAGCAGGCAGAGAGGCAGGCAGAGAGAGAGGAGGAAGCAGGCTCCCCACTGAGCAGAGAGCCTGATGAGGGGCTTGATCCCAGGACCCTAAGATCATGACCTGAGCTGAAGGCAGAGTCTTTAACCCACTGAGCCACCCAGCCACCCCTAAATTAGCAAATTTTATTCCGGAATCCTAACTGCAAGTCTGAGAGCCTTACTGAAAAGGATAAATAGGGAACTAAATCAATATGAATGTTGACTGCATAAAAATATAATACCAAAGTTTATCTTACATCAGATTTTATAGAAGTAGAGCCTGAAATGGAGATTCCTATGGAAGTAATTTATTGAGGAAGACTTCAACATGCCTCTGTCACTGTCTAAAAGAACGAGCAACACAATGATATGGATAAGGATATACATCTGAATAATAAACAGTATTAATGTGCATGACAAAATTAAGACCGAATGAGTAAGAGTGGTTAGTCAGTTAAAACATGTTCTAAATTACATACAATGTTCAGTGTATTTTAAAATTATTATGTAATAAAAATAATTTTTAAAATGTCAAATGCCTAAAATTATCAATGTATCTAAAAATTTCTAGATGACCACACTAAGAGTAAAAGGCTGTGTTACTAACATGTACCCTAAGAGAGGTCTTAGGTTGAAATCCCTAGAAATAGAGTTTCCAACAGGGATTTTGGACAAGTGATTTATTGAGAAATCAATTCAAGTAACCATGTGAGAAAATCAGGGAAGCAGGGTAGGATGGGGAAAAGCAAAGCAAAGATTAGTTTCAGAAATACTCTAGCCTCAACTTGATCCTACAGGGTGTTCCTAAGCATTAATGGTGACAGTCTTTTTCCACCATTAGCTAAGGGGACCAGGTTTTTGTACCCTGCCATTTCAGTCAGTTGTTGGTTGTCACTGTCTTGAAGGTAATATCCAAGGCATTCCCAGCCATATACAGTCTGGTGGCAGAGAGCAAATCTTTTGAGAAGTGTGCAGCTCTAAGCCATTAGAAACCTACACTAACTATAGATGGGGGTTTAATGCACCAGAAGGGGAAAACTGGGTGGGGTATCAACAATGTCTAATACTAAAGAAAATAATAAATTAAATAAGAGACCATTTAATCTGGAAAAGGGCAGAAAATAGAGGGTAAAAAGAAAATACAGCTGGTGGACAAATAAGAAAAAAAATAGGATTTAAATCTAATTATTATTATGTTAAATATAAACATTAATTTTTCCAATTAAAATACAAAGAAGAAAAGACTGGATTTAAGATATGTAAGTTGCTTACAAGAGACAGGCTTTAAAAATAAGGGTGAAGAGGGGTGCCTGGGTGGCTCAATGGGTTAAAGCCTCGGCCTTCGGCTCAGGTCATGAGCCCAGGCTCCTGGGATCGAGCCCCGCATCAGGCTCTCTGCTCAGCATGAAGCCTGCTTCCTCCTCTCTCTCTGCCTGCCTCTCTGCCTACTTGTGATCTGTGTCTGTCAAATAAATAAATAACATCCTTACAAAAAAATAAGTGTGAAGAAAAATTAAAAGTAGAAGATAGGGAGTAAAATAGTAAATACTTGCCAGTAGAAGATGGGGTAGCTGTATGAATAGAGAGAAGTAGGCTTAAAGTGAAGAATTACCAGATAAAAGTAGCTATACTGTAATAATAAATGAGTCAAACAATCAGAAAGACATAAAAAATAATAACATAATCTTGATATATGTAAAGTAAAAGTTGGCAGAACCAAAAAGAGAAACAGACAAATCTATAAAGCTCCCTATGACCATAGTACACAATTTTAACATTAGCTATTAGAATATGCAGACAAAAATATCAATATTGATAGTCCAACAATCAAAACTGACTAACATATTTATCAAGACATATAGAATAACACATCCAATTCATAAAAGAATTCAATTCCTCTTCAAATTCACATATAACATTGATCAAAAATGACCATATGTTGTGTCAAAAAAAAGGAAAAATAATCAGAAAACTCCAAAATTTTGTACATAAAATAATAAACTTGTAAACAATTTTGATTCAGAGAAGAAACCAAAATAAAAGAAAGTATTTAAAATGGAATGATAATAAAAATTAAACATAGCAAAAACTTATAGAATTATTATTAAAAGAAATGTATACCCTTCAATACTTAGGGAAAAACCAGGATGAAAGTCAATGTTTTAAGTATCTATTGTAAGAAGTTAGAAAAAGAACAGCAAAATAAAAACAAAGGAAATAAAGGGAAGGAAATAATAAACAAAAGAAGGTAATTAAATATAAGAATGTATGATAAAGAATATAACAAATCCAAAAATTGGTTATTTGAAAAATACAAGTTACATTTATCAGTAAGACTGATCAAGGGCAGGGGCGCCTGGGTGGCTCAGTCCTTAAGCATCCACCTTCTACTCAGGTCATGATCCCAGAGTCCTAGGATCAAGCCCTGCACTGGCGGGCTCTCTGCTTGGCGGGAAGCCTGCTTCTCCCTCTCCCACTCCCCTGCTTGTGTTCCCTCTCTCACTGTGTCTCTCTCTCTGTTTAATAAATAAATAAAATCTTAAAAAAAAAAAAAGACTGATCAAGGGCAGATAAATATACTACACAGAAAGAGAGAAAATAACATCAGAAATAAGGATATAACTAAAGAAATGACACATTTTAAAATAAGATATTTGAAACGTCTTTACATTAATTAGTTTGCAGATTTAGATGAAATCAAGAATTCTTTTTAAAAACCCATTATACAAAATAGGAAAAGAAATGGAAATTTTGACTACTACTATGTCTATTTTTAAAAATTAATTCTAGGGCGCCTGGGTGGCTTAGTGGGTTAAAGCCTCTGCTTTCTGCTCAGGTCATGATCCCAAGGTCCTGGGATGGGGCCCCACATCAGGCTCTCTGCTCAGCGGGGAGCCTGCTTCTCCCTCTCTCTCTGCCTGCCTCTCTGCCTACTTGTGATCTCTGTCTGTCAAATAAATTTAAAAAAAAAATCTTAAAAAAAATAAATAAAATTAATTCTAGTTAAAAACCTTCCCATAAAGAGATCTCAGATCCAGATTCATTTACTTATGGATTCTACCAAATAATAAAGAAATAACACAGATTTGATGCAACTCTACTGTACTCTTTTTTATGAGGCCAAGACAACCTTTTCCCCAAAACCTAAAAAAAAATCACAAAAAGGAAAGTTGCAAGATGATCTTTATCATAAATACAGATGCAAAAATCCTAGACAAAAGTTTGATAAACAGTATGAGTGGAGTGTGTGTGTGTGTGTGTGTGTGTGTGGATATATCAAAGCCAAATGGGTTTATTAAAAAAATGTAAGGTTAGTTTATCATTCAAAGTTTCAAATTCTAATGATCTAATTCACTACATTAAAAAAAAAAAGAAAAAATATGTCATCTCAAAATATTTAGAAAAAGTGAATAAAACTCAAAATCTATCCATGATGAAAAACAACTGTTACAAAACATTTTGAATCTGATATATGGCACTACAAAGATTCCCCAGCAAACACACTCTCAATGATATGATATGACAAACTTACCCTTAGTTTGGGAACAAGACAAGAATGTTTCCTATGGGATCTGTATTTACATGGACTGAAAAAGCCTAGATTGTCTAATAACGCAAAGAAAAAACGAAAACACACAAGAATTGCAAAGAAAAAATTTTGATAGTATTTGCAAATAATATGACTGAGGATATAGATTATCCCAAAGAATTCAAACTATTCGACTTAATCAGTGAATTTATCAGTGCTGCTAGATCCAAAATCATGTAAAACTCTATTTCTTTAAAGCAGCAGTAAACAATTAGCAAAGCAAATTATGAGATTTACACCATTTTCATGGCACCAAAATGCACCAAACATTTAAAAATAAATTTAACAAAAAATGTGTAAGACTTCTACCTAGAAAACGCCAAATATTGCTGAAAGAGTTCAAGAAGATTTGCTTACAGGAGTTCCCCCTTACTTGTGAGGGTTTCGCTTTCTGTGGTTTCAGTGACTTCTGTCAGTCTGAGTCTGGAAGCACATGATCCTCCTCATTGTGGGTCAGAAGGTCAATAGTTGCCTGACACTACATCACAATGTCTTTGCCGTCACCTCACTTCATCTCATCACAGAAGCATTTTACTGTCTCGCATCATTCAAGAGGAAGAAGGATGACTATAGTACAGTAAGATATTTTGAGAGAGAGAGACCACATTCACATAACTTATTACAGTATATCATTATAATTTATTATTTTATTATTATTCCTAAGCTCTTACTGTGCCTAATTTACAAATTAAAATTTGTCCTAAGTGTGTATGTATAAAAAAATACATAGTGCATATAGGGTTTGATATTATCTGCAGTTTCTGGCATCCACTGGGGGTCTTGGAATGATCCCTTGTGGATAAGAGGAGAACTCCTGTAAATAGTATCAAAGACAGGCTAATATAGTAGTAAGTTATATAATGTTTATGGTTTGGAAAAAAGAGTGTTGAAAAGGTATCAATTTCCCCCCCAAATTAACCTACAGATCAGTACAAATTCCAGCAAGCTTTTTTAAAAAACAAAATTAGAAGACTCATAGCTAGATTACAAACTATATCTTAATTATAGCTTCATTTATATCTCAATTGGATACTGTCATAGCTTACTACCTTATATATTCTGTTGCTGTTCAATGTGCAATTTATTCTTATAACCACATGAGAGTTAATATGTCTTTCAATTTCAATCAATATTTCCCTGAATATCTATATACACCAGAGAAATTAATAAAAATTTACAGAATCAAACTCTTTCAAGATATTTAAATACTAATAATTTTTAAAACTCTCCTGAACATAATTAAAACCTCATGTCTAATATATTAAATTCTCTTAGGTTAAACATTTTAAAGAATAGATAAAAATATGTAAAATGTCAAAGGGATTATAGATGTGTAACCAATCCAGTATTGAGGTGAAAGATCAGAACTAGATATATAATTCTGTGGTCATAGGATCTACTCTTTCTTTGTTATTTTAAAAACTATAATAGCTTTATTGAAATATAATTCAAATACCATATATTTCACCACCTTCCGCATACATTTCAATGTTTTCAGTATATTCAGAGTTGTGCAACTAACCCCACGGTTAATTTTAAAACATTTGCTTTACCTGAAAAAGATACCCTGTACCCATTAGCAATCACTTTCCATTTCTGCCTAACTTGTGGTCATACACTGACACTAATCTCCAATCCGTCGCCAATTTTGCATCTTCTGGAGAAAGGATACTGTGAGAATACACAGAACATACTGGGAGGAGAAAGAGGGGCTGTGAAGAGTGCCTCCAGGGAAAATGAGGGGGGCTTAATATGTTTAGTTCCACAGTGCAAAACTTGAAACCATCATGGGAAATCTAAAAGACCAGAGACTCACTCACCAACTGTTTTGGAAATGGAACCAACAGCAAAAAGTTAGGTTGGGAAGATCCTGTTCTCTCAAAATTTATTAGAACAATGGGTGCATGAACGTTGCCCACAGATGAGATGTTCCACATGCGTGAGAGAGCTTGAATAAAGACATCCTAATACATCTCTAATAAGACACCTGAGGGACAGATGGTCCCACAACCACAAGATCCTGGAAGAAACTCTCGGACTGAGGAAGCAGTTGCACATAATCAACAGACAAATATATACTAATAGTGGAGAAACTGCAAAAGAGAAAACAGCCAGCAAGAAATCTGTCAAGATCCTCAGGAGCATCTTTCCAAGAGGGGAGTCAAATGGAAACGTCGACCAGGCTCAAAGCACATGAAGCCAACTGACCATAGTGCCCTTCCAAAGAAGGTCACGACCCTTACATCTACTTATCTAAATAGAAAATATGAGGAACAGAAAGGATACTAAACACTCTCTACACCCCACCTGCTCATTTGGTGAAGTGTTTTGGATGAAAGCAGCCTGGGCTGAGGAAAGAAGATTAAATTTTAAATCAAGTCCAAAATTCAGGTATTTGTTTACTTATGTATTTATTTATAAATTTTTATTGATTTTAAATGGAACTTGTAACTGTGTACAATTTAAAGTGAGAGAAGAATCTAGGTCTACTCTATCTTCAGAGTGAGAAGATAAGCCAGGGCCCTGCCAGAATTTTCTTCTAAGGCTAGGAAAAGGCCACCCTCACTGGATCAAGGTTAATGTATGATGAGAGCAAAACTAAAGTTGATTTTATTATTACATGAATCATGTTTATCCAATGATACTCAATAAGATGTTTTATCACCCTCACAGAAATGTTGAGGAAAATTATGTAATGGTATGGAAAACTGTTCAAAGTTTTTCTCAAATTACAAAAAAGCAAGTTGAAGGATACGAGAATATGCCATTCCAAAATATACCTCTTTGGCATATAGGTTTTTTTGAGCTAAAGACAATCAAGAATTAGTAGGCATAAGTAAAGCTGTTTACCTCCCCCTAACTGCATTAAAACAATATAAAATTTCTCCTTTTGTAAAGGAAGTTCCCATTTATAAAAGACATTTCCATTTGTAAGATGCCCCTACCAGGAAGAGAACTACTCCCTGAGACATCTGTCCTCACCTGAGAGACTCTTAACTGCATCACAAAACATCCCTTCCTTCTCTCATCTTTCCATAACTTGCCTCCTTCACTCAGAACCCCCAAGCCCCTTTTCCTTTGTTGAGCCTTCAGTTATTCAGCCACCTCCTCAAGTCATTTCTTTGTGAAACTCTTTTGAGGGTGTGTGTGTGTGGGTGTGTGTGTGTGTATACACACACACAAATATGTAACTATATATTTGTGTGTGTGTGTGTGTGTGTGTGTGTGTGTGTATAAACTAAACCATTTTTTCCCCTCCTGTTAACCTCTTATCCATTTGATTTATGGGCCCCAGCTATTAAAACCAGAAGAGTAGAGGAGTGCTTGGATGACGCAGTTGGTTAAGCAACTGATTCTTGATTTCCACTCAGGTCATGACCTCAGGGAGGTGGGATGGAAGCTCCACAGTGGCTCCACGCTCCATGCAGCATATACCTGAAATGCTCTCTCCCTCTCCCTCTACCCCTCACATTTGTACTCTCTCTCGGAAAGAAAGAAACTAGAAGAATATAGAGAAAATAACATTTTCTCCCATACAAAGTTAATATGAATCTTTGTTAAAGGAATACCAGAATATTTATAATAGATAACATTCTGTTTACATGTATATTCTAAATTATTGGCACTAAACCTCTGTATAATTGTAAGGAAAATAGAATTTTTTACAGGTTTTTAAAAATTTTATTTTTATTTATTTACTGTTTTTATAGGTTTTTATTGAAGCATAATTAACATATAATGTTACATTAGTTTCAGGTGTACAACATAATGATTCAACAATCCTATACAGTTCTTAGTCCTCATCAAGATAAGTGTAATCTTAATCTCCTTTATCTATTTCACACCACCCCCTTCATCTCACTTGTGGTAACCACCAATTTATTTGCTGTATTTAAGAATATTTTTTGGTTTATCTCTTTTTTTCCTTTGTTTTGTTCTATATTTTAAATTACACATTTGAGTAAAATTATATGGTATTTGTCTTTCACTGTTTAACTTATTTCCTGTAGCATCATACACTCTAGATCCAATCATGTTGTTGCAAATGGCAAGATTGCAGTCTTTCGTATGACAGAGTAATATCCCATTGTATATATTTATATACCACATCTTTATCCATTCATCTATGGATGGACATTGCATTGTTTCCTTATCATGGCTACTATAAATAATGCTATAGTAAGGATACAGGTGCCTATATATTTTTTATTTAGTGTTTTTATTTTCTTTGAGTGAACAGTAGTAGAATTACTGGATCATATGGTAATTCTCTTCTACCTAAAATATAATTTTAAAGTACATGCACTTAGAAAATTGACCCGGTGTTTGTGAATTGTTTTGAGCCATTTCCCAAATTCTACAATTTCCTTTATGATATTTGGGTTATTCCCCAACATTATCCTGTATAACATAAAGGATTTACATTTTAAAGATGCTTTATAGATGCTTTATATAGAGAGAGAAAAAGAAATTTCACATAAACTATCTCATTCCAGCTTTATAACAATTCTTAAAGGTATGCAGGTTAAATAGCACCATGTTATTTACATATAGGCTCAGAGAAGGTAAATAAATGTACCAGAGTGAGAACAGAGTATAAATGAAGACCTTCTGAATCTAAATTAATGTACAGTTGACCCTTGCACAATGTGGAGGGTGGGTTGCTGACCACCTCTACAGTCTGAAGTAACTTGTGACTCTCCAAAACCTTAGCTAGTAATAGCCCACTGTAGACTAGTAGACTTACTAATGGCATAAACAATGTATTAATATACATTCTGTATGTTGTATGTACTATATACTGCATTCTTATGATAAAGTAGGCTAAAGAAAATATTAAAATCATAAGCATGAGAAAACACATTTATAGTACTTACTATTAGTTATCAAAAAACATGTGTGTATAAGTGGACCCACACAGTTCAAACCTGTGTTGTTCAAGAGCCAACTGTACTTCCAACAGAGTACATTTTCTCTACTTTACAATTAAATTACGTTCAAAAGGAATATCACATTTAAGAATGTGTTCACTCAATTTCCATCTATCTCATATCAAACAAATTCAAAATATGCAAAAGTAAAATTAGGTAGTTTAGTACAAAGACATTGATGGAAGTGTTAACAATTTTACCACATGTTCTTGAGATTTATGTGGTCTGTAAATTTTGAAATTAAGAATAAAATATATATGCATAATGAGTATATAATATAATATATCTAATATATAAAATAAATACCCATTACATAGAAATACCAGGTATGGGAAGTGGTTTTCACCAACATTGTCTTAATGGGAGTAATAATAATTCTTTGTATTTCAAAGCACCCAGTGTTAGAGAATGGGCATATAAATGTATATACATATATGTGTGTGCAAATATATATATTTATATATACATATATATTTGACATATATATGTATATATAAATCAAAACCCCAGTGAAAACTATGTTCATAATCAATCTGTAAGTTAAAATTAGTATACTCAAAGGTATATATGGGGATGACTTCTAAATTTTATTAGTAACTGTAGAATATAAGATTTTGCCACAATACTCTCTTTATTTCTCAGAAATGGTGCCAGCAACTCAAGACAAATCAAAATACTTCATTGTGCACTGTCAGGTGATGAGGTCACTATTCCCATTTGACCTCAAGCTCTGCCTACTTCAACCTCACCACCTACCTGCCTTTTCTTCTGACAGAAAACAACCAGGACTTTCCAACTCAGTTAAACTCAAAAGACCCTGCTGGGTGGGACAGGGAATCACCAAACAGCTATCCAGTGGGTTGAATGAGAGTGCTTGGAGGAAATGCTTACATATGAAAGGCATGTTTCTCACACCCACACTCCAAGTTTTACAGACCCAAGAGGAAGTCTTGTTCACTGAAAGAGCAGTTTCAAGGCTCTTGAAGGGATCAGAAGGGATCAAGCTAACCCCAAAATACGCCATTTTGACATAGAATTATTTTGAGCTGAAGTCATTTGAGTTCTGGAATTCCTTATCTGCCTGAAAGCAGAGACTCCCAACAGAAGTCAGTTGTCATAAATCTCCTTTCCAGGAGCAATTCTAATTTTATCAGACAAGACTGAGCCACACCCAGACAGACATTGTCACAAAGAGTCATATCTCCCATGTATTTTCTCTAAAGGATGATTTATTTCTCCAAAAAGTCATTTGCATTTTCATAAGTGCCCTTTTGCCCCACCACTCCCCCTAATAAGTTTAATACATAGACTCCACGTTCTAACCAGCCCACTGAGGTGCTCATCACTGGGTAGTCCTGTGTATATGCAAATACACTTTTTCTCTCATTAATCTGTCCTTCGGTAATCTAATCGACAGAGCCTGAGCCAAAGAACCTAAGATGGATAGGAGAAAAATAGTTTTTTGCCTCTTTTACACTCTCTACAATAATTTTCAATGATACTATGCCATTTCCCCCTAAATTTGTCCTTAGAATGTATACACCTCACAACATCACTCCGAGCATTTTAGGGTTTTTGTTTTTTATTTTTTTATCTTTAAAGTGGTGATCAAAACATATTCTTTGGGTAAATAATGGGTATTCTGTATGAAGCAGTATGTGTAAATGGTTTTGTTATTATTGTTGCTGTTATCATTTCTCCAGCACTATAAGAAAACATGGAGGTACTTAAAAACAGGGCCTCTTTAATCAGACTACTCGGGTTGGAATCTTGGCTCCATCTTTTGCTAACCATGTTGCCTTAGGCCCATTATTTTATCTCTCTCAGCTTTTTTCTTCATCCATAAAGTGAGGATGAGATTACAGCTCTTCTCCGAGGGTTATGGTGAAATGAAGCGAGCTGTCCAGGAAGAGCATTCAGTAACTGCTAACCAGTTATTGAAATGTTAGTATTCACAGAAGCTGCTAGCAATACAAGCATGCTTCTCTACTTGGGGCCAGCTAAGCCTGACTGGAGTGACGAATATGGAAAGGGCAAGTAGCCAAGATTATGTGTAACTAGTGCCCTCTTGGGATCAAAGAAAAGAATCAAATTTGTTTTTGAAAATTACGAAGAATTTGGAAAAGGAAGGAATACGAAGAAGTGGAAACACTAATCCCTCAAGGGCTCTTTATCATGGACCCCACTGGAGGTGCAAAATGCTTTGGAGGCTAGTGAGCTAGATGGTTTAAACTGAAAGTGCTTTTTTGGTCTAAAAAAATAAATCGTTTGAATGGAGTCTCAGTGTGATTTTCACAAGGGTGGGAAAGTTGATTTGGGTTATACTACGAAAAAGAAAACAAAATTTACAACCACAAAAGAGAGTGCAAAAACCAACACTGGCATAAGGAAACCAAGAATGGTGTAAATTGTTCATGATTTAGCTCTGCCACACATCACTCAACCCAGCAGGGCTGAAGACTGAAATTGTTTCTTCCTCCCTTCCATCTTTCCTTCCTTCTAAATAACTGCTGTTTTTCCCTTTGGATTTACCCACCTTTTAATCTAAATAGCATATCCATAATTGATGATGCTACTACTGGGCACTTTTTGCTTAAGATTGGATGAGAATTTTCTGCTTACTAATAATTTGATGTGAGTGTCATTGTTTTATTTAATCAAATCTTGGTAGACTCAGTGTAATTTTTTTTTAAAGGAAAGAAAAAAAATATTTTCCTGTGCATTGCTCTTTCAAACAGTGTCCACAATTGTAAATTCCTTTGCTCTAAATTGTTTTTCATTTTTCCCCTTAGAAATGGGCTGCAATCTAATAGAATTATGTAGCATTTATACACAGTACAGTAAAATCTTGATTTGATGTAGGTATACTGTAATTGTAGGACTGTAACATAACAGGCTAAAGTTGTTCTTTAAATATTTGCTTTAGTATAGTACTGACATACAGAGAAAGCAGAATAAAGAACTCAGAAACAAAAACATGTATATGGTCGGCTGATATTCAACAAGGGTGGCAAGAATACAAAATGGGGAAAGGATAGTCTCTTTGTTACTGGTAGGAGAGAGTGTGTTGTGTGAATTGAGGTCTCGGTTCTTGAATTCCCCATGAAAAAATTTACATGAGGATCTGTGCTCAGAATAAGGACAGCAAGAAGTAGCAAGCATGTGCGCACACACACACACACTCACACACACACACACACAGAAATAGCAAGCACAAAGCAGTTTACAAAAGGAAAGCAGACCATCAAGGTGGGAGAGCAGGCAAGTTCTGCGAGATGGAAAGAGTCCCTAGGTTGTTTTGGGATTAGATATTTGTTGGGTCTTTCTGGGCTGGGAGAGGAGAAGTGGTGATGTACAGTGGGTTGGTCTCTAATGGCGACTGCTTCCAACCATTTGGGGGGACTCCTCCCACAGGTTGGGAGGGGGAGTTTTTGACCCTATAAGGTTTGTACCATCATGGTGGCCTTTCTCCATGGTGGGCTGTATCTACAGTGCAAATGTATTATAATGAGTGTCGGGATTGCCCTGGGGCAGAGGTAGGAGAGTGTATGATCTGCACCTGTGGCTCTTGGTCTATCAGCCCCAAGGTCTTGGAAGCCACAGAATCAGGATGTTGTATCCCTTGGCTTCTGAGGCTTAACCTATTTATCACAATCCTTGTCCCCCACCACATCGCTATCATTCCCCTCCTCAAGGACTCGGGACTCTGCCTCAGACCATTCCCTCCACTGTTCATATCTAGGTTCTATCTAAGATCTTCAACAAGAGGTGTTGGGAAAACTGGATATGCACATGCAAAAGAATTTAATTGAACTCTTATCTTACACCATACAAAAAATTCGACTCAAAATAGATTAAAGACTTAAATTTAAGATCTGAAACTATAAAACTCGTAGAAGGAAAAAAAAAAAACAGAAGAAAACATTCTTGACATTGGCTTTGGTAATGATTTCTTGGATATGAAACCAAAATCAGAGGTAACAAAAGCAAAATGAGACAAGTAGGACTACATCAAATTAAAAAGTTTCTGCAGAGCAAAAGTAAGAGAATGAAAAGGTAATCCACAGAATAGGAGAAAGTATTTGCAAACCATGTATCTGATAAGGGGTTAATATACAAAATATATAAAGAACTCATACATCTCAATAGCAACAAATAAAAATAAACAAAAAATAACCTCATTACAAAATAGACAAAAGACTTGAACAGACACTTCTCTGAAGAAGACATACAAATGACAAACCAATATATGAAAATATTCCCAAAATCACTAATCTTCAGGGAAAAGCAAATCAAAAACACAGTATTACCTTACATGTGGTAAGACAGCTACTATTTAAAAAGCAAAAGAGAAAAAAAAAATAAAAAGCAAAAGAGAATACTTGATTTAATGTTTTATATATATATGTATATATATATGTTGTTGTTGTTTTTAATTTACTAGACAGACAGATCACAAGTAGGCAGAGAGGCAGGTAGAGAGAGAGAGGAGGAAGCAGGCTTCCCTCGGAGCAGAGAGCCTGAGGCAGGGCTCGATCCCAGGACCCTGAGATCAGGACCTGAGCCGAAGGCAGAGGCTTAATCCACTGAGCCACCCAGGTGCCCCTGTTTTATATTTTGTAGGAACTCTAAACTGCTCATTTCTTTAAATATCTGCTTAAGTTTACCTGTATTTGATTTACACAATTTGACAAATGAAGGAGAATTATATCTTTGCAATATTTTTGTTTTAGAATATAACATTATCACATACTACATTATTATAATAAAAACTTTGACTTTTAGAGAAGGAAAAAAGTATTTTTTTTTCTCTACTCTCTTAGGTTCAATAGCTGGGGCCTATGAATCAAACTGATAAAAGACAAATTAAAAAGAGGGGGAAAAAACCAGTTTTAATGACATAAGTATGCACAGAAATTCACAGAGGAAAATGTGGCTCAAGAGGCAGTCAGATGAGTGAGGCCTATATGCCATCTTAGGAAAAAAAAGAGGAAAAGGGGTTTGGGCTTCTGGGTGGGACAGTCAAATTTTGGGAAGGTGAGGGCAAGACATTTATAGTAAGGGATGCCTT
The DNA here is from genome assembly GCA_004024625.1 of Mellivora capensis. Lineage (NCBI taxonomy): Eukaryota > Metazoa > Chordata > Mammalia > Carnivora > Mustelidae > Mellivora > Mellivora capensis. The sequence continues at coordinate 64,169 of PISX010001018.1, read as the reverse complement.
ATTTGTTGCTAAGAGTCTCTCAGGTGATGAGCATTGTCTCAGAGAGTAGCTCTCTCCCTGCTAAGAGGACATCTTTTTTTTTTTTTTTAAGATTTTATTCATTTATTTGTCAGAGAAAGAGAGAGAGAGCACGAGAGAGCGAGCACAGGCAGACAGAGTAGCAGGCAGAGACAGAGGGAGAAGCAGGCTCCCTGCCGAGCAAGGAGCCCGACGAGGGACTCGATCCCAGGACGCTGGGATCATGACCTGAGCCGAAGGCAGCCGCTTAACCAACTGAGCCACCCAGGCGTCCCGAGGACATCTTTATACAGGAAATTTCTTTTATAAATGCAAATTTCCTTTACAAAAGGAAAATTTATACTTTATTTTAAGGCAGTTAGAGGGTAGCAAAGAGTTTCTCCTGTGTCTACTAGTTCTCAATGGCTTTTAGTTCAAAATAATTCAAATTGCCAGCTGTATACTGGAGGGTGGCGTATTCCAGTGCCCTTCAAGCCCAATGGTAGATCATTGTCCCAAATAAGTGTATATTTGGGGATTATAAATCCTACTCTGGGGTCATGACACTAAAATCCAGTGTTGAATTGCTTTATGTGAACCACAGTGATCTATTTCTAAGTTTTTTGTTTTATTTTTTTTTTTTTCATTTGGTTAAGGCAGTGCAGCTGGTAGGACTTCCTACCTTCTCCACTAGCCCCACACCTATTTGAAAGCCTTAAAGGTCTGAGGGCAAAAACAGCAAAGACAGCCCCTCCCTGCTACAATGCCAAAGCCTAGGACTTCTCCACGTCCATATCTCCGTCCTGCTGGGCATATTACACAATATTTTTCTTTCCTTTAAATTACAACTCATGGATCATCTCCTTTGTGAGAACCCAAGAAACTCACTTAACCCCTTCTTTATGCCAACAAGACTCCCTCCGACCCATCCATCCATTTGCTGTTTCTGTATTTATAATTATTAATTTCTCTGAAGCAATGCGTGTCCCCTCCTTGTCATTCCAGTGTGAATTCACAAGGCAGACACTGTACCTATCCTTTACGGAACACCTCAAATGCATAGTTAGCAGGTCCTCAATAGATAATGGCTGACAACTGACAGGCAGAAATGTGCAAATTTCAAATAGCAGCTGGTTTTTTTTTTCTTTTTTTTCCCTGAAAGCCTTTCATAAGAGTATGAAGGGACTCAGCCTAAAACAGAGTACACTAGAACTGGGAGGGAAATTATTCAAAAGAAAAACTATAAACAAAGGACATTAACCCTAGGCCTCCTATGCTCTGGCAAATTTTTTTCTTATGTGTTTGTAGGGGCAGAAAATGTTTCTCTTTTTCCCTTTTAGGGTCTTCAGCTGGTTTAATAATGAAGTCAGCTAAGACAGATTGACTGGAAACAAAACAAAACAAATTTAATCTTAGATATATGAAAGCTCCACAAAAATATGAGACCAAGGAAGTCAGACAATTGAGGCTTATGGGTCACCCTGAGCTAAAGAGGGAGAGAGGGACCTTGGGTTTCAAAGGGGTGGAGGGCAGTTCACAGGACAGAAAGAAGAGCGGATTTCATAATTAAATGCTTGCCCTGCCACACAGGTAAGTCTTTTAGATACAAAAGTTATCTTTGTTACTAGCTCTCCTTCTGGACCAGACCCCCTATCTAAATTCTTTTAGTCAGTTAAGGGAGAAGTCAAAGTTTGTTTGCTTGTGTATTGCTTCAGAGTCTGCTGGATCTTGACTGCTTTCAGCTCAAAAGTAATCCACATGCTAAAGTGACATATTTTGGGATCACATATTATGCTTCCTTTCATCTCTTTTTTTTTTTTTTTTTTTTTTGGAATGGATATTTGGCCCTCAGCTGAAGTACTTTTTTTTTTTTTTTAAGATTTTTATTTATTTATTTGACAGAGAGAGATCACAGTAGACAGAGAGGCAGGCAGAGAGAGAAAGTAGGAAGCAGGCTCCCTGCTGAGCAGAGAGCCTGATGCGGGACTCGATCCCAGGACCCTGAGATCATGACCTGAGCCGAAGGCAGCGGCTTAACCCACTGAGCCACCCAGGCCCCCCCTCAGCTGAAGTCCTTCTGTTCACCCACTGCTTCCCTGAAACCACCGTTTCCGTATGTCTGCTGGGTGCCAGCCATACAGCCAAGGCAGTGCACTTGATCAATATCCTCAGGCTTGTGTGAGGTTTTTTTTCCCCCAATAATTTCATTACACTTGCTTTTGAAAAAAAATTCTAACATACCCATAAATATACATTTTTACCTCATTTTGTAAGTCAGCACATGAGCTCGATACGAAAATAAGTTGAAAAAATTCCCTCTAAAACTTGCTACATTACTGTAATGGGCAGGTTACTGGTAAGGAATTAGTATGAAAATAGGAAATCAACATCTAAATTGGATAAAGGAGATAAAACAGAAAAAGTAACATAGCCAGGGATATAAAACCAGGAGTGCTAAGCCAAACTCATCAATAACTAAGAAAATCAATGAGGAACTCACAAACCAAGCTTGCAGACTAAATCCAGGCAGGACCTACAATGCAAATAAATGTGGACAACGAGTTGACTTTGGCTTCTAGTGACTCCGGGTATTTCCACATGACTGGAACCTGTATGCTCAACATGACTGTGTTCCCAGGAATTCCTGACTGAAAAATAACTGTATTTAATCCTGGGTGGCCATTTGGACCTCAGTTTCCTCAACTGAAAAATGGGTACAGTGATAATGATAGACCCTATTTCAGAGTATTTTTGGAAAAATACATTAAGTGTTATCTGTTTTCTGCCTAGATCCTTTGCTGATACATAATTCTCCTAATTTCTGCTACTCCTTCAGAATATGTTTATTTTCATGAGGGACAATAACCTCTACCTAATTAATTACACTGATAATGACAGCATTTCAAATTGGACAACATTTTGAGAGGTTAATTATGCCTTCCCAATAACCCTCATGTTACAGCCTATAACTATCTCTACATAGGACAGCTTTGAATATGGGTATTAAAAATTGAAAAGGCTCATATATAGTTTAATTAGATAACAATGCCTGCAAAATTTTGTTAGTGGTATATTATGTATTAAACATGGTATATTATGTATTATGTATGGTGTAGTATGTATTAAGCTCTAACTAAATGCACAATTATATTTTAGATTTAAATATAGAAAATCCGAGTCGTATCTTCATGAAACTTAGCTAAAAATCTGCCAGAATGGAAACAGAAAACCCCAGTTTTGGTCTTAACTGGTCACTACATATTGTGACTTGCGGCTAAATCATATAGTCATTAACTTTAATTAAATATCTTGAGAACTAGCAGAAAAATATATTGTCTTTACCTTCAAGCTTATCTTGAAGACTGAATTAGAGAATACTTGCATAATCATATTCTAAGATGCAAATCAAATTTAAAAAGGCATTATTATTATGAATTTTACTACCAGTAATAGGGGTACCTTTACATTTAAAAAAAATAAATATCCTAAGCCATCTATACCCATTGATTGAGCTAAAATTTCTAACAGGAGGAATGAGTAAAGCACAATGACTTTCATATTCTTCTTAGTTTTAAAATTGTAAGATTTTATTTTATTTTATTTTTTAAAGATTTTATTTATTTGACAGACAGAGACCACAAATAGGCAGAGAGGCAGGCAGAGAGAGAGGAAGGGAAGCAGGCTCCCTGCTGAGCAGAGAGCCCGGTGCAGGGCTCGATCCCAGGACCCTGAGATCATGACCTGAGCCGAAGGCAGAGGCTTTAACACACTGGGCCACCCAGGCACCCCAAAATCATAAGATTTTAAATAACTATTCCTTGAATTGCAAACTGGCAGAATTCAGAGGAAAGAGTATTAATTTATGAGATATTGGTATTAAGAAATAATTTTGAGATTTCCAAGTAAATCACATAGCATATTGAATGAATTAAGAACAATTTATTTCTTAGTTGTTGGTTTTTGTTTTTGTTTTTTTTTAGGAACAAATCAAAGTGCTCTAAAATCCCAATGGAAAGATCTTCGTATCCTAAGGGAACATCTTATTTGGTGTCAGTTAGTAGCTCTAATTAATTGTGAAATTCATCTTAATCTACTGGCCAAGAAACCAGTAATGTAAAGAAAAGCTAATACGGATAAATTAATACTCTTACACTGGTAACAAAAGCCATAAGTAGTGTATTTACTTAATATTCTTAAAAGAAAAGCCGACCTCTTAACCCTTTGAATAGTTACTTTTAATTGAATGATGATATTGCAAAGTGGTTGAAAGCATATTATCACAGATTCTAGCGTCAGACTGTCCAGGTTCAAGTCTGAGCACCACCACCAGCCAGATGTGCAGCCTTTGGCAACATGTCTAATCTCTATGGGCATCAGGTCCCTTACCTACAGAATGAGGATAACAAATACAATAAGGCCTGTGCATAGTGTCATGAGGATTAAATGGGTTCAATTATGTAAAGCGCCGAGAACAGCACATTGCATATATTGCCTTACTTCTTGTTGTTATTGTAATGAAATGCTAATACTACCTCCTCTTCTGTACTCTTCCAGCATGACCCCCAACCCCATTCTCCAAAAAGCATACTCATGTGGACAGTGGTCTAACACTCTGTATCCCTGCCTTCACCCTTTTTGTTTAATTAATCTTTAGATTTACCCCTTACATAAGCAGTATACGCCTACCAAACACTGTACTAATAGTTTACAAGTGACATAATTTAATCTTCACAAATATCTGTAATGTAGGTATATTATTGTCCTGTTACAGAAAGAAGAAAAGGAGGCTGAGTTTAAGTAACTTGCTCATAGTCATATGTGTGGTGTGTGTGAAGCTGAAATTTGACCCCAGATCAGATGATTCAAAACCCTATGCTCTTTAAAAAAAAATATATATATATATATACACACATATATATATATTTATATATAAAATATATATTTATTTAGCTGACTAATGATGTCATATATATTATTTGATATATATGATATATATTTGATATATATATATAATGATGATATATATATTATTTAGCTGACATCATTAGTTTCAGATGTAGAGTTTAATAATTTATCAGTTGCATATAACACCCAGTGTTCATTCTATCACATACCCTCCTTAATTGCCCATCACCCAGTTACCCCATGCCCCTATCCCTTCCTTTCTTTTCCTGTAAACCTTAGTTTGTTTCCCAAGGTCCAGAGTCTTTCATGGTTTGTCTCCCTCTCTAATGACTTCCCATTCCTATGATCCTCTGCACTGTTTCTTATATCCCATATATAAGTGAAACCATATAATTGTCTTTCTTTGTTTAACTTATTTCACTCAGTGTAATACCCTCCAGTCCTATCCACATCAATGTAAATGGTAACTATTCATCCTTTCTGACAGCTGAGTAATATTCCATCGTATATACATACCACATCTTCTTTATCCATTCATCAGTCGATGGACACACCAGCTCTTTCCACGGTTTGGATATTGCAGACATTACTGTTAAGAACACTGGGATACAGGTGCACCTTCGGATCACTACATTTGTATCTTTGGTGTAAATACCTACTAGTGCAATTGCTGGTTCGTAGGGCAACTCTATTTTTAACTTCTCGAGGAACCTCCATATTGTTTTCCAGAGTGGATGTACCAGCTTACAGTCCCACCCACAGTGTAAGAGGGTTCCCCTTTCCCTGCATCCTCGCCAACATTTGTTATTTCCTATCTAGTTAATTTTAGCCATTTTAACAGACGTGAGGTGGTGTCTCATCATGGTTTTGATTTGTATTTACCTGATGTCAAGTGATATAGAGCGTTTTTTCATGTGTCTGTTGGCCATTTGTATGTCTTAGTTTTGTTGACTGTTTCCTTCACTGTCCAGAAGCTTGTTGTCTTGAAAAGTCCCGACAGTTCATTTCTGCTTTTGTTTCCCTTGGCTTTGGAGACGTGTCTAACAAGAAACTGCTGCAGCCGAGGTCAAAGAGGTTGCTGCTTGTGTTGTCCTCCAGGATTTTGATGGATTCCCGTCTCACATTGAGGTCTTTCATCCCTTTTGAGTTTATCTTTGTGTATGGTATAAGAAAAAGGTGCAGTTTCATTCTTCTACATGTAGCTGTTCAATTTTCCCAGGACCATTTATTGAAGAGACTATCTTTTTTCCATTGGATATTCTTTCCTGCTTTGTCCAAGAGTAGTTGACCATAGAGTTGAGGGTCCATTTCTGGGTTCTCTATTCTGTTCCATTGATCTATGTGCCTGTTTTTGTGCCAGTATCATACTGTCTTGATGATTATAGCTTTGCAATATAGCTTGAAGTCTGGCATTGTGATTCCACGAGCCTTGGTTTTCTTTTTCAATATTCCTCTGGCTATTCAGGGTCTTTTCTGGTTCCATACAAATTTTAGGATTATTTGTCTCAGCTCTGTGAAAAATATCGATGGTATTTTGATAGGGATTGCACTGAATGTACAAATTGCTCTGGGTAGCATAGACATTTTAACAATATTTATCCTTCCAATCCATAAGCATGGAATGTTTTTCCATTTCTTTATGTCTTCCTCAAATTCTTTCATGAGTGTTCTGTAGTTTTTAGAGTACAGATCCTTTATCTTTTTGGTTAGGCTTATTTCTAGGTATTTTATGGTTTTGGGTGCAACTCTAAATGGGATAGATTCCTTAATTTCTTTCTTCTATCTCACTGTAGTGTATAGAAATGCAACTGATTTCTGTGCATTGATTTTATATCCTGCCATGTTGCTAAATTGCTATATGAGTTCTAGCAATTTTGGGGTGGAGTCTTTTGGGTTTTCCACATAAAAGTATCGTGTCATCTGTTAAGAGAGAGATAGTTTGATGTCTTCTTTGCCAATTTGAATGCCTTTTATTTCTTTTTGTTGTCAGATTGCTGGGGCTGAGAATTCTAGTACTATGATGAACAACAGTGTCAAGAGTGGGCATCCCTGTTGTGTCCTGACCTTAGGGGAAAAGCTCTCAGTTTTTCCCCATTGAGAATGATATTCATTGTAGGCTTTTCGTAGATGGCTTTTATGATATTGAACTATGCTCCCTCTATCCCTACACTGTGGAGAGTTTCAGTCAAGAAAAAATGCTGTATTTTGTCAAATCCTTCTTCTGCATCAATTGAGAGGATCATATAGTTCTTGTCCTTTCTTTTATTAATGTGATGTTTCACACTAATAGACTTGCGAATGTTGAACCATCCCTGCAGCCCAGGAATAAATCCCACTTGGTTGTGGTGAATAATCCTTTTAATGTACTATTGGATCCTATTGGCTAGGATCTTGGTGAGTATTTTGGCTTCCATGTTCATCAGGGATATTGGTGTGGAATTCTCCTTTTGGTTACAGTCTTTGGTTGGTCTGGGGGTCAAGGTAATGCTGGCCTCACAGAACAAGTTTGGAAGTTTTCCTTCTATTTCTATTTTTTGAAACAGCTTCAGTAAAGTAGGTATTATTTCTTCTTACATGCAAAAACCTATGCTCTTAAACTAAGCTATGGTGATGGAATCAGAACAGCAGTGGCCTGCAAGAGGTAGGAGAAGGACCCAACTGGCTCGAAAGTAGTAAGAGGAAACTTACTGGGTTAATGATGTAGAGGAAGAAAAATAATTTTCCCTGTCCCCTTCTGAGTTCTTGGCTGAGACTGCCTAATAAAAGACAGATTAACAAAAGAAAGACAGAATTTTATTAACATATACAAACCTTTTATATACACATGAGAAATACCCAGGGGAAAATGAGTAACTCCCCAACTGTAGCTTAGAATTCAGGTTTAAATGCTATCTTAATTGGGAATGGGGGGAGCAAATGATTTTTAGTAAAGATGAATGGGCCCTTTAAAGGATAGATAGGAGGTAAGACAGTTTGTGACACTTTGTGTAGGGGTGTGGTATCAACTTCTTATCTCCTCTCCTGTGATAAGAATCAATTTTCCTAATTAATGAAATTCCCTGGAAGAGAATTTATGACAACTGAGTTCCTTTCAGAGAATCTGTCTTTAGGCAGAAAGCCTCTCTCTACATTTGCTGTTTTTCAAACGCCCATAGCTAAAAATAACCAACATCCTAGAATGGCACATTTTGGGGTGGCATGTCCTAAATCTTATAGTCATAATTTGGCATGGCATATTCTGCTACTTTTTAATGAAAATGATATGCATTTTGATTGGGGTGGTGGTTACACAGCATATATATTTGTCAAAATTTATCAAACTGTACACTTGAAATTTCTATTCTTTGTCCGATTGCACACTTAAAATTTGTGCATTCCATTGCATATAAAAATATATCCCTTCAAAACCTTGTTCTTTATACTATTTGGTTTGCTTACCCCAAGAAGTCCTACTAGTTATCCAAAATAATTGTTCTCTTACTATTTATTACTGCAGTGATTTTGAGGTTAGTGTTTACTTATGTTCCCAAGGTTTTTTTCAATATGTATGGCTCTTTCTTCCAGAATGAACTTCCCAACAGCTGTTTAACTTTCTTTCTTCCCCAACAGTGCCTAGTTATATATAAACTCATAGAGAAAGATAATATGTAAGGGAAGGGGGAAATCATTTCATATTTTTGGTATCTTTTTATTCAATTCTATCTATTTTTAGCTGGTAAATAGTGTTAACAGGAAATATTTTTATATTTTCATAGGAACCAATATCATTAATTTGGGGGTGAAAATAATTTGCGCTAACTTATAAAGAAAATTTTTTTTCCTCACTGTGATTTTAACTGAAAATGCAAAGATCTCCCTAGACATGCACATGTACACACACACACCCCTGCTTGTACATATACAGATACACAACAGCAAAGGCTGCTTTGATGGAAGAATAATAGTTCCTCACATTGTCTTCCATTTACTTATGAAATAAGAATGCACAAAAGCCACTGCTTTTAGATGTGGCCCTGCTTTAAACATAGAAAAATGGTCATTTTAAAGCCTGGAACAAGTCTTTGTTTAGCCAAAGGAAGGCCATCAAAAAGCAGATGGTCCAGCTGCTTGAAAACAAAGTGCAGCATTAGGCCTTATTTTTTATGCACCTATAGATTTCTATACACAGTTTAGAAACGGGAGGATAACAACAACAAAAATGTGGGTGGTGTTTCCAACATTCCCTTTAAAAAATATATAAAGCTTTATCCTCCATGTGGCAAGGGTCTGTAAGGATTACATGGTATTTAAAAAGGGATTCTGTTTAGCCTGGGTCTATATTTTGCTGCCTCTGGGATTTAATGTTTGTTGTTGGGAGAATGTGTGTGTGTGTGTGTGTGCGCACGCGCACGTGCGTGTGTGTGAAATAAAGAGGAGTACGCAAAACTTGCATTTACTAGAATAAATTAATAAGGTCAGAAATCAGTACTAAATTCCATCCTGGACCATACGAGATATATCTATATCTATATCTCACCACCCCCATTCTATCCCATGTATCCTAGAATTAATAAGTAAGTCTTTAGCCTATAAACAGCTGATGGTCATTTTGTTCAGAGATTTTCAAGTGAAGGAAGGAAGATTACACCTAGAGCAAAATCAGCCCCTGTATATTCCCTTAAATCTTACAAGGAAGAGATGGATATTTGTAATATCCATCCAATTTGAAGAATGGGAGTGAGTGGACCTGGGCAAGGCGAGGATCTCAGAAACGTGTCTTTGAAATGATCACTTCCAATGGGTTTAACCATTCCCCCCTTGGATTACAGAAGCCAACTCACTTGGTGTGCAATTATCTTCACTTTTTACATTGTCTTTCTCTTCCAGCAACTCTCAGTTCTTCAGTTGAGTCTGATCACTTGTATAGTCTTGTACAGTGGTGGTGTGTGGAATTAAGGGAAGAGACATTGAGGGCAAGTGTGGGTGACTCCACTTTTGCCCACCCACTGGGGAAATTTAAAGAAAATTTCCATAGTTTATCAATAGTAGAGGAAGCAGGAAAAGCCCACTGTGGACCTGGAAATATCTGGAAGAATACCGCATAGAACAGCTACTGCCACGTGGCAAGTCAGAAATGAGCTTTCAAGCAGCCCTTTCTTCCCAAATACACTAAAGAAAGATTACCTTTGAAGGTGATGGGAAAGGTAATGCTAGGGTTACAGGTCTGAATAAATAAATGTGGTAAATATACAATAGTTCTGTCCCTTTAAAAAAATCCCAAATCTTGTACAGTACTTTGGAATAAAAGATACAACTATTCAGAGGCTGATCCACAATGGGTTACTCTCCTCAGGAATGTCTAGGTAAGCCTGATAGTCAGCTGTGAAGAAGTACAGTTGACCCTTGGACAACATGGGTTAGAACTGCACACATCCAGTTAGGCACAGGTGTTTTGTTTTGTTTTTTTCCTCCATAAATGCAGTACAGTACTGCAAATGTATTTTCTCTTTATGTTTTTTAAAAGATTATGTATTTATTTATTTATTTATTTGACAGAGAGATCACAAGTAGGCAGAGAGGCAGGCAGAGAGAGAAAGGGAAGCAGGCTCCCTGCTGAGCAGAGAGCCCGATGCAGGGCTCGATCCCAAGACCCTGAGATCATGACCTGAGCGCAAGGCAGAGGCTTAACCCACTGAGCCACCCAGGGGCCCCTTCTTTATGGCTTTTCTCTAGCTTACTTTATTATGATACAAATGCAGTATATAATACATATAAAATACAAAACATGTGTTAACCGAGCCTTTATGTAATTGGTAAGGCTCTGGTCAACAGTAGGCCATTAGTAGGTAAGTTCTGTAGGAGCCAAAAGATATATGCAAATTTTTTACCTTGTCGGGGGGAAGGAGTGGTCAGTGCCCCTAATCCCTGCATTGTTCAAGGGTCAACCATAGTTGTGTCTATGGGATTTTCAAACAGAATTTGGGCTCATGCTATTGTACTTATTCAAAATATAAAGTGTCAGTATTGCTACCATTTTATTTTTATGACATGTCATCTGACAAGAAAATCACATCCTTTCAACTCAACTGATGAATGAGCATTTGAACCATACAAATGTATTTTCCATTTGAACTTTTTATTTCTTTATTGTTTCAAGTGACTTTGGTTTTGCTGCCCTCCATATAAGCCCCATAGATTTCATTCAGGGGAAAAAAAAAAACTTCATATATTCATGGTCAATTTGTATTGCAAAGAAACCAATAAACCATTATCTTCATAAAGAAGTCGAGAGCCTGTTGTGTGCAGGGCATTAAACATCTTTGCTCTCAACTTGCTGATAATCTAGTTAGAGAAGTAAAAAATAACAAGATAAAGAACAGTAGAAGGTAGCATTTGCTAATACATTCATTAAACTTAAAAATATCTTTCAAATAAATGCATTCCTCTTCTACCATATATAAAAAAGCATGCTAGACATGGTAGAAGATTAAAAGATTTAAAGGTCCATTGAGGGAAAGTGTGGAGAATATAAATGCAAACAGTGATTTACGAAAGACAGAATATGAAGACTCGCCAGTGACCCTCAGATGTAAAAAGTAAACCACTGGTTTTATTGTGCTTCCTTGAAAATCCTTGTCAAATATCACGTTAGGAAATCTTTCATAAGTGTCTTAAGATGGAGAACAAGCCAAATGAATACTAACAATGACAGCTTATATTTATTGACCATCATCTACATGCCAGGCACAACAGCAGCACTTTCACTGCCTCTTCGACCTACAAGGGCTACATGCTTCTGGCAATTACAATGCAGCCTCTCTAAGGAACCTCTTAATTGCTTCGGGAGAATAAAACCCTAGAACATCATGTTCCTCTTCCAAAGAATCTAAGAAGTGCCTCAGTGGATGAGAACAGTAAATGAAAAACTAAATTAAAAGTATTTGTCCTAAACTCCTGAAGGATGTCACAAAGTCCTACATAGGATAGAGAGATCCGAACTAGGATGACCACAGAATGCTTCAGGGAGGACACAGCATTTTGTCCAGCTTTGAATGAAGGTTGAATGAAGGTAGAACGGAAGGTTAGGGCAATGGGATTCGTTTCAAGAATGGCATTTGCAGAGGCTTTGAGAGTTGGGAAGAGAAGAGTCAAGAATATTCAGCAGCTTTTCTAAGAGTTTTGAAGTCAATTTCTACTTTAAACCTGCAACTTACCTCTGTGTTTCTTTACACCTTCAGTCCCTCAATTTCTTCATCTATAAAGTGGAAAAATATTGATACATCTTTTATAAAATTAAATAAGTAAAATATTCATCAAAGAACCTTCCACATGGAAGGACTTTAAAAAATAAAAATAATAAATTGGTAAGTTAATTTATTTCTAACAATCATACAATGGTGAGGAAAATGCCAGTGGGTACAACTTACAGTGATAATTCTCCTTCAAGAGTGTGTTAACTGTTGATGACTTATCATACCCTATAATTCCGTGAGCTTTGTTTGTATTGAGAGGTGTTCATACTGTTTTGCAAAAATGCTATCATTTGGAGCACAGGGCAACTTGACCAGTCACTTGATACCTGTCAAATTTTGGCAAGTAAAAATATGCTTGTCATTCTTAGATGCCCAATGAATGTTATTTTACTACTTTACAATGGTTTGTTTCTGTTGGTTAAAATATGGAGCCCGGATATAAGTGGGAGATGGAGAAGATAGGAAGGAAGAGGCATTTGAGAGTAGATTTAAAGAATTTATATAACAGAGTGACAGATTTTTCCTATCCCAGCCACCTACTGGCTCACCCATTTGGGCCAGTAAGTAGCTTTATCTTTAAATCACTATATCCTCTTATATAGTAATTATAAGTGATTATCTTATAATCACTTCATATCCTCTATGAAGTCCTGATTCTTTTAAGTAAAACTTATCAGTTCCAGTCTATGACATGGCTAAACTCTATGACTTTTGTTATAGAATTTGTACCATTTTTTCACTTTGTTTACATTTTCTTCTCCTTACCCTGGCTTGTGAATTCTTCTTTACATAGATTGTAATTTATTCATGTTTTCATTCTTACATTTATATGAAATGCCACATAATAGCTTCTCAATAAATGTTCTTACATTTCAGTTGTGCTATTCAACCTATTTTACTGTTGAAACTCCTAATGACCTCTCGCTAGACCACAAAAATAAATACTCTTTAAACAGATCTTAAAATTACACATGCAAGTCTGGTTTATATGACAAATGAAGTGCACACACACACTTCTTTCTCACATAAACTTCTGTAAAACTATGAAAACATTATTGTAAATGTTACTGAACACAAAGATCAGGGTTAAGGCATTAACAGATGAGAACTTTTAACAAGTTTCTTAAAGATTAATCATAGGAGGACAAGTGATAATGACGAAGCAAAGAAGAAATTTCTTAGCACACAGGCAGAGGGAGCTACAGCAGAAGAGAGAAACCATGTGCCAGGGTATTGTCTTTAGAATGGGAGGATTCTAAGACAATGATGCTCAAAGATGCAGAAAGGAGAACTGGGGTTGAAAACATGGGAGAAGTTGACGGTCCCCATAGGGAATAATTTTCTTTAATCTCCATCCCCTCCTGTCTCCCAGATAATAGATAGACACTCATCTGCAACCCCCAAATTGTACTGTTCTTCCCTAAGTAAATTGAACAAACTTTCTGGGTAGAAATAGGGCAGTTTGAAGGAAAGGCTTCTTTATCTTGGCATTTAGGTGTCACTCAGAATAATATCTCGCACCTTACCAACTTACCCAAAGTAGTTTAACAAGGTCTTCCCCGTCATATAGAACCCAATACACCTTTCTACCGACTTTATTCTCAAACATAAATAAAAAACAAAGGCTAACCAGACTTTTGAGTAAAGCATGCAACATGATTTTGGAATAAAGAGCTATACTTCACACACAGAGAAACAAACGTCAAACTGATGTCAGATTTCAGACTTTCAGGATATAGCACTTTCAAAGACCATAAAGCAATATCTTCAAGGCTATCAGAGAATATGTTTTTCAGTCTTAAATAATATATACAACCAAGCTACCAGTAAAGACTAAGGCAGAATAATGACATTTTCAGACTCTTAGGTCTCCAAAAACTTATTGTTTCGCTTACAAGGGAAGTAAGAATCCTTAAGCAAATCAAGATAGTGAAAAAAGAAAAAAAAATACAAGTAAAACAACAACAACAACAAACACCCCCCAACACAGGAGAGTAGTCAAAGAAAGGCCTTCACTCTGTCCTTACTTTCTCCTATTCCAACCCAGCTCTTCCTGATTTTAAGTCCTGCAGACCCACAGCCACCGTAGTCCCACCACAAGATGTAGAAGCAATGCCTTCCTTCCACAGACTTCTCTACTGGTTCACCTTTATGACCCTCCCCTGAAAGCTGCAGCACATGGCTGGCTTCCTAAATCCTCTGCAAGGTCTAATCTGTCCATCCGTGCCAGTGCTCTAGGTAGGCTGGCCAGGAATCTTTCTAGCATCATCCTACTCTCCTTTCCAGACCCCATTCCTTTTGCTCCTCTAACAATTGTATAAATTCTAATTTCTGTAATGAATCCCTTATTGAATAATACTCATAACAGACTGACTTCTCTAATTCAAATTAGATTGATACACACTGCTTGGAAAGCCTAGCACACTGCTTGGCTGTATAGCAAACATTATGTATATAGTCTCATGATAAACTAGACAGACATTGATTGGTTTTCAGATTTTAGAATAAACTTGTAGAAAGATCATAGGGCGTTGAACTATGGTACCACAACAAACATAGCTGTCAGAGTCTGGAGGTAAAACAGAGCAAGGAAGGTACAGTGGAGACTGGAACCACTGACACCTTCTACACATGATGGAGAAATTGAAGCATGCTCTATCCAGTTGCAGAGTGGATTAGTAAAAGAACTTAGAATAGCGATATAATTATTTGGTAAAAGAGAAAGGAAGAGAGCAGAGGGCAGTATAAATAAACAAAGCCTCATAAGTCATAGTAGAAAATCAATATAAAAAGTCTAAAATTGATAAATCAAGAAACTGCAAGGCAAGCATACTATTTAAAAGTATGGATTTGGTGACTAAAAGACCAAATATAGAAATACATAGAAGTGGCTGCCTCCACAAGGTACACAATTCTCTGATAAGATTGCTTCCTTTGGAAGAAAACCAGGAGACGGGTTGGAAAGACTTTTCTTTTTCTCCATACACACACGGTAGTGATTGAGTAGTTTATCATATGTGTATTAGTTTGCTAGGACTACCAGAACAAAATACTACAGACTGAGTGCATACCTTAAACAACAGAAATTCATCATCTACAGTTATGGAGGTGAGAAGTCAAGATCAAGATGCCAGCAGAGGGGTACCTGGGTGGCTCAGTCGGTTAAGTGTCTGCCTTCGGCTCAGGTCGTGATTTCAGGGTTCTGGGATCAAGCTCCATGTCCCTGCTTGGTGGGGAGTCTGCTTTTCCTTTTCTCCCTGCCCCTTCCCCCCACTCATGTTCTGTCTATCTCAAATAAATAAATAAAATCTTAAAAAAAAAAAAAGATGCCAGCAGGGTTCATTTCTTCTGAGGTCTCACTCCTTGGCTTTCAAATCGCAGCCTTCTTGCTGTGTCCTCACTTGGCCTTTCTCTGTACAAATTCATTCCTGGCGTCTCTTCTTCCTATAAGGACACCAGTCCTTCTCCTCTTCTTCTTATAAGAACACCAGACCTCATTTAACATTAATTACTTATTTAAAGGCTCTATTTTCAGATACACTTACACTGGGGGTTAGGGATAGAACATATGAATTCAGTAGGACAAAATTCAGTCTATAATAATGTGGAGGCTGAATTTATAATAAATATTTTTTTATAAAATAAGTTTTATTTATAATAAAGAAATCTTTTAATTTGGTGAGAATGATTATTTTTTTAAAAAGCTGCACCTACAGTGCAAAACTGAGTGTGGTAAGTGAGACAGGGAATGCTTTCATTTCATTTTAAAGCCTCAAATACTATCTAGTGATCATAATTAGGTATGGATGGCTTTATATAAGTGAACCATAAGGGGAAAGAGCTCATCAGCATTGCATTCTAGCTAAAACACTAAGAGTCACTATTCACAAACTCCATTAACACCAAGTAAAAGTTTTCCTCCTTTGTTTACTGTCATGAGTTTTTTAAATTTTTTACCCCTCTTTTATTTCCTCAGTGTGCTTAAACTGTGAGACAAAGCAACATAAACTCCTTGAGGATTGGAATTCTATCATAATCTTCCTGGTGCTCTTCACAACAGGGTAGTGCTTCTCACACAGGACAAAGTCACAGTAGGTGAGAAAATGAAGAAGAAATCAGGAGGAGAGAAGTGACAGTGCTAGTGAAGAAATCTGCCAGTGATGTAATTCCACCTTCCAATTTTCTTTCCATGCTCTAAAAAGCCACATATACAAAACACAATATATTTCTTGGTTAGGCAACCGGATCTGTGGAGTGAGCAAGGGAGAGAATACGTTGTCAGGATTATCTAGAGAGGCAAATAATAACAAAGCTCAAGTGCAGAATCTGAAATCAATCATCCAACATTCAGCGGACACAAATAAATAAGCAAGAGAGAGTTACAACAGAAAAGCATGATCAATGCTGCTAAAATGCAAAATGAAATCAGTAATAAACCCTGGGGTCTAGTTAGACCTTAAACAAATCTGATGTTCATTTGGCTGCCGGTCAGATGATTCTGGGAGAAGAGAGAAGGTTCTATGAGTCCTGAGGAGGGGCATAGAGAGATCAAAGGTCTGAACTGTTCAAGCCTAAGGGAATTGCTCTGTTCCATCTGATGCCCTATTTATAATGTAGAAATGTCAACTCCATGCTTTGGGGTAAAGCTTAATGTGTATTTATTGTATTTGCGTTCAAGGACTACTGACACTATGGTCTTGGTTGATACTGGTATCAATTTCATTTTAATTCTAAATTCAGAGGAGTCAAAGATGAATGCATACTTTATCAAGGGGAGGCCTTATTTCATATTTAAATATTTATAGTATTTGCCAGTTCATTGTGCATTGAAGAAATTGATCTAACTTCAAAAGTCTAGCACAGAAACTGAACTGACTGCTGAGAACATATTTATCCTTAACACAACACAAAGAATAATATCATGCTGTCATTATTTGGTCGTTCTGTGGGTACAAACTGCATTAATTCTACTTGAGTCCATGTCAAAACAGTTATTATAGCTTCAAACTACCAATCAAATATTCAAGGTCATTTTTTCCAGTCTGTCACTGAATAGATATTTACTGAGATCTGTACTAGGAACTGCAGGGAAAGAATCCACTTTCAAGAACCTTGATCTACAGAGGCAAGACTTACATGTATTTTAAAATTGAATAACAGTCCCAAGAACATTGCAAGTTAATTCAGGACAAAGTGCTGACCAACCAGGTCTCTTGCTCTCCTCGCCCTGCTCCCCTTTATTATAATTTAAGAAGAACTCAGGAATGATATATTGGAAATAAAAAGGAATATTAAGTGTTAGGGCTGATTTAATGTTAAAACCTGTTTAACTATTAGGGCCTGCTTAGCCAGAGCAACTCCATATTGCCTAGGTAGCCATATTGTTGTTTACATCCACGGACTTCATTCCGGGAATAAATGCCCCAGTAGTTCCTGGTATTGGTTCCAGGTATTGATTCTGGGAGTAAATGCCCTAACAATAGAAGCCATGTACCTTGAGGTCTGAGGTTATGCTCTATAAAGCCAGCCCATGAGATTGGGACGGGGTCGCTCTCTTCGGAGGTGGCCCCGGCCGGTCAGTCTGACTTCTAATGCTTGGCATAGAATAAAGCTTTGCATAACTTTGACTTTGTCTCAGTCTCGTTCCTTTGATCACGGACCCCAACATTAAGAAATTTTAACTTCTTCCTTCAAACATACCTTTCAAATGGTACTGCTCTATATCAAGCTTAAAGATGGTACAACATGTTTTTCTTTACAATTCTGGAAGACAATCATTTGCAGTTTCTCTCTCTCTCTGTGTATGTGTGTTCATCAGCTCTCCACAAACTGAGTTCAAATGAGATCACGTGTCTAAGAGTAAATTGAAAAATAACAGCAACAAAACCTGAGGGTTCTGAGTGACACATACTAAAAGACTTCTAAGCAGGAAAACTATTTGTATTCTAAGACTCCCATATTCTCCAGTTCTCTAAAGCACTGGAGCTAAATATCCCGCAGATGCAGGATCTTCTGAATGTCCACACCCACCAGTCAAGTGCCTGGCCTCCTTAGGGTCTCCACTGCCCTGCAGTTTGAGATGTTCACTGAGAACCCCAGTTTTCTGTGCAGGCGTGCCTTGCTCACCCAACTTCCTACACAGCCTGGCATCTTTAAAAGGAAGAACTTCTCACTCTACTGGGGTCACAGTTATTGGATATTTTGGGTTTGTTTGCCAAATTATACGCCTGTGGTCAATCAAGGGTCTCCCCCCAGAAGGAGAAGCACTGCAATTGGGCAGCTCTATCTGGGGAAGCCTCCAGCACCAGGCCCACCATAGGCCAAAGGCATCTTACCTTATTCGGCTCTTAAGTCTTCTGCCTTCGTCTCCTGTCATCTACTCATCAGCCTAGATTCCCAGTTTTGTTTTGTTTTGTTTTTCCTAAGTTTAATTTTATTTCAAAGTGCTCACAGACATTTTCTGGAACCTAATAGAGACAGTTAGGACCGTGATCCCATTAGCCCAGGAAACTGTTGTGTTCCTAAGCAAATCTGAGCCACTTTTCCACCATCTCCTACACACACACACACACACACACACACACACATTTTACATACCGGGAGGCTCCATGGGTGAAACCTTGACTGAGTCACTAAAGTTTTCTTTTTCTTTTTTTTTTTTTTAAGACTTTATTTATTTTTTTGTCAGAGAGAAAGAGAGAGAGAGCACAAGCAGGGGGAGTGGCAGGCAGAGAGAGAAGCAGACTCTGCTGTGTGCGACTCCAGCCCAGGACCCTGGGATCATGCCTTGAGCCAAAGGCAGACGCTCAAACTGACTGAGCCACCCAAGCATCCCTAAAGACTTTTCTGAGTGAGGCCTCTCACTTGCCTTATTTTAAAGATTTATTTATTTATTTTGAGAGAGAGAGAGAAAGAGAGAGAGTGTGTGTGTGTGAGTGGTGGGAGGGGCAGACAGAGAGGGGGAGAGAGAGAATCTCAAGCAGACTCCCTGCTCAGTGCAGAGCCGGCAGGAGCTTGGTCTCGGGACCCTGATCTCATGACCTAGCCTAAAACAACAGTTGGATACTTAACCAAATGAGCCACCCAGGGGCCCCTCACTTGTCTTTTATTTGACGAACAGAAAGGGTACTCAAATTGACCTATAAAGATAAAATAAGGTTAACTTAATTAACTTAAAATGATTCAGGTAGACAGACTTAACTGAAGATACTCAGTTAAACTTCCCAACACAAACCTAACTGCTCATGAAAATTCATTCCCTTTATTTCAGAAATGCTGTTATTTTATTCTGTTTTCTCATACTGATCCCATCTTTTAAGTCTAAGTGTATCTCCTATCCTTCACCTTCGTACTTGTGCTAGATTAAAAACTCTATCATTTTCTACCCCTTCCAATGAGAGATGGAGTCTAATTCTACTTCCCTTTGGCCAGCCTTAGTTGTTTGACCAACAAAATGTGGTAGAAATGTTTTTATTGGTTTTTGTAAACTTCCAAGCTTTCGTCACAAGAAGCCTTCTGCCAATTCCTCTTGGAATGTTCACAATGGGGGAAGCCAACTGCCAGGTAAAAAGTCCAACCTCCATAAGACTGGCATGCTATAAGGAAATCTAAGCAAGGCTGTATGAAGATTGAAAGCTTCCCAGCCAGTCCCAGCTTTCAGCCACCCAAGTCCAGATTAGACAAGACATGTATGAAAACCCATCTATCTTGGACCTCCAGTTTTAAGAAATGCAACCTGGGGGCGCCCGGGTGGCTGAGTGGGTTAAAGCCTCTGCCTTTGGCTCAGGTCATGATCCCAGGGTCCTGGGATCAAGCCCCATATCTGGCTCTCTGCTCAGCGGGGAGCCTGCTTCCCCTTCTCTCTGCCTGCCTTTCTGCCTACTTGTGACCTCTGTCTGTCAAATAAATAAACAAAATCTTTTAAAAAAAAAAAAGAAAGAAAGAAAGAAAGAAATGCAACCTGGAAAACCAAGAAGCATGAGTGACAGGATCAAAGACTCATAATCTTACCATAAATATCTAACTTAAGTCCATAGTATAAGAGCTTCCTGTGGCTGCTGTAACCAATTATCACAAACCTGGTGGCTTAAAACAATAGAAATGTATTCTCTCAAAATTCTGGAGGCCATGTATGTGAAAGCGGTACAATAAAGACAAAACCGGGTGTCAGCAGGGCCGTACACTGTCTCCTTCCTTGCCTCTTCCTGCTTCAGAGGGCAACAAGCATTCCTTGGCTTATGGTCACATCACTCCAATTTCTGCCCCCATCTTCACGACACCTTCTCTCTCCAAGTGTCTGTATGAAATCGCCTCAGTCTCGCTCTGATAAGGACCCACATAATTACAGTTAGGGCCCACTCAGATAATCCAGAGTAATCTCTGTACCTTAAAATCCTTAACTTAATAATATATTTTACCATATAAGGTATCATTTACAGGTTCCAAAGATGAGGGCCTGATATCTGGGGGGACATTTTTCATTCTACCACTAAACACATTATATCCTTTATTCCCATTTACATCATGCATCACAACAACCCTCAGACTCGCAACTCACTCTGCCTCTCCTATATTCTGTAAGATTCTATACCTGCCCCTTTGCTTCTGCTTCTTTCTTCCAGCCTCCACAACCTCTACAAGACTTCCACACTGCCCTCTGGAATCCATGGATGATTATCAGCAGTTTCCTCTCGGTATTTGGTCTTTTCTTTGAACATCCCATTTACTTTTTTGCTCTAATGGAAACATGGCTATCTACTAAGACCACTGATTTCCCACAGTCTTCTCAAGTGGTCACTGATCTGTCTCCTATCTTCATACCACTAAGCATTGAAATGTTTCCCTTTGCTACTCTTAGATCATGCATCTTCCTTCCTCAAAATTCAAGCTCTGAATCATCACTTCATATTACTGACAACTTTTCATTTTTTGCTAACATCAACTGATCTTCTATTTATTTTTCTTAATTTCTCCAATACTACTGCAGTCTTCAATACTGGCCATTTCAACATGTACATATGTGGTCTTCTAACACATTGACTTCTTAATTTTTATAAGCCTCATTTGTTCAATGTTCATTTGTCTTCTACTCTATGTCATGCATATACTTTTATATCCTTAATCTTGTTTTTTATAAATAACTGCAACCTCTCCACAGTCTCAATTTCAGGAATCCTACTCTTTCAATATCATGCCTTCTCTTTGAGCTCATTACCTTCAATACTCTAACACTAAGGCTCTTTCAACTACACAGAGACCTGCAATTTATTGATCTTTAATGTTTCTACTGTCACGTACCCTTAACAACACTCATCTCCTCAACCAATTTAAATTCTGGGATCTAGGGGCACCTGGGTGGCTCAGTGGGTTAAAGCCTCTGCCTTCGGCTCAGGTCATGATCCCAGGGTCCTGGGATTGAGCCCCTCATCAGGCTCTCTGCTCAGCAGGAAGCCTGCTTCCTCCTCTCTCTCTGCCTGCCTCTCTGCCTACTTGTGATCTCTGTCAAATAAATAAATAAAATCTTTTAAAAAAAATTTGGGGATCTATCTCTTACATCCTCCACTTATTTGATCCTCTCCCTCTTCTTCATTCTTGCTTGGCCAAATTTTTCTTTTTTTTCAGGCTTTCATGGAGGTGGTTATAGGGGAGTTCACAACCACCCTGACTGCTGGTTCTATAGATTCCTGATGATAAATATATTGTATACCCTTAATGCTAACAAGCAATCAACTAGTCTATTCAATAGCCTACTGTTTAAAAAATTGTTTTATACCTTCCCTCTCTTTTCAAAACCAAAACATCTTCTCCTTCCTCCTTACCGTCAGCCAATAACTTTCTATATGACTCAGAAAAATAGAAGGCATCAAAAGGACTTCTACAAATTGATATCACCATATCTACCCACGAAGCAGTATCTATACCCACATACTATCTCTCTTGGTGTCATTACGGATTTTGTATTCATGTCTCTATCTAAAATAAGTCCCTTGACTTGTGTTCTATGTCCCAACCTCTCCCAAGTTACTCAAGGACTTTGCATTAGCAATTCTCTCCTCTCTCTTCTAACCATCAATTTTTTTCTTTCTCTGTTGGATCATGTACCACCACACAAACCTACTGTTAGTTCTCCCATCTTCATATATATATATATATATATATATATACACACACACATATATATACACACACATATATATACGTATTTATATATATATATGTGCATATATATATATATATATATATATACTCTTTTCTCCTGCTTCCCAAGAGCTAGTGTTTGATTTCTTAAGTTCACCATCTCAGCATACTTCCTCCAAAGAGTTGCCTAATTTTGTTGTCTCCAGATTGTCTCCTCCTCTCCTAAATGCACTTCAGTCATGTGTTTAATCCTCCCCCTCCACCAACACTGCTCTCATTAACATCATAAGTGCCTTCATATTGCTAAAGTCAGGTGTTAGTAACTTCTGAATCCTCTCCTTACTTGACCTATCAGTAGAATAATCTGCTGTGCACTGGAGAGTCCTGGTTTACATGTTATGTTGTTGTTGTTTTTCTTTAGTATAATCTATAGTGTCTAATTTCATTCTCAAAGCATCCTGATTTGGATGTTAATTATATAGTCACCCTACCTGTTAATAGCATTGTACATAGTTGATTAATCTTTTCATCCTCTAAACCTTTTCTTCACTTTACTTCCATTCTTTTTGTATTCCTCCTTTCTTAATAACTACTCTTTCTCAGACTCATGTACACATCTCTCCTCTTCTCCACAACCTCCCAAAGGGGGAGTCTTGGGCTTAGTACACTGATGTTTTCCCTTCCAGTAGGTAACCACTGCTGAAATATTTAATGTAAGTACCTTAAAAATGAAATGACAAAGTACTTTAGACAATGATTTATTACTAAGGGAGTCACTTCTCTATGGTAAATGAACCTAAAGCAAAGAGATTTTTTAAATATTTCAAAGGGTTTGTGAAAGTATCAAGAATTATTTTTGTGTATTTCTTTCCTGTCTTCCTTCCTTTTTTTTTTTTTTAAGATTTCATTTATTTATTTGAAAGAGAGACAGTGCACACAAGAGTGGGGAGGGAGAGGGGCAGAAGAAGAAGGAGAAAGAGAATACCAAGCAGGCTCCCCCCCTAAGCACAGAGCCCCACATGAGGCTTGACCCCACAACCCCTTGACCCTGAGACCATGACCTAGATGGAAACCAAGAGGCAGAAGCTCAACGAACTGAGCCAACCAGGGGCCCCATCTTCTTTCTTGACCCATCTTCTCATTTATTTCTTTCCTGTCTCACTTCTTGGTCCATCTTCCCATTGCCAGTCATAAAAATAAAATATTTTTGACATTATTGTGATCAAAAACAATAGGGCACTCAGTTCAATCAAATGGACATATGAGATCTTGCCCTAACTTGGCCAATCTCCTGAGAGTGGAGTTATTAATACTAAATTCCATTGCAACTTTCTTCAGCATAATAAGGGATAAGCACACAGCCTAAAGGGGAAAAAATTATATATGTATATGTAAAATGCAGATTGGTGCTTTGAATATTATGTATAATCTGCAACCTCATTCTCTCTATCCAGAGCTTTTCATATAATGAAAAGAATACTGTAGAGCTTTGATTGCTCCAATTCTAAAGCAAGTACTTTTTTTCTTTTATTTTGTTGGTGAAAGAGTAAGGGTGCCTTTAAGAGAGAGGCATGTTGGAAAGCAACCCTTGATATAAATGTAAATTACAACATTCCCACAAATTGTAACATATCATTATCTTGCCCATTCTTTAAAGAAAGAAAAACAAGGCTAATAATCATCCAGTTACATATTGCAATAGAATAGTTTCGGGTTTTTTTATTAGACTATTATATTCATTCATTTATGAATCAAGATGTTTAGAGCTGGAATGGCCCCTTCTGACCTTTTGGATGCCCTAACATAAAGGTTGTTTCTCATTATTGGACAACTGTCTTGTCGGTAGGCTACTCCTTGTCTACATCTTTTATACTGCTATTTCTATATATTTGGATAGTAAAAATCTTGCTTTATTACTTTAATGACTTCAGTTAGTTTTTT
Organism: Mellivora capensis; assembly: GCA_004024625.1. NCBI lineage: Eukaryota > Metazoa > Chordata > Mammalia > Carnivora > Mustelidae > Mellivora > Mellivora capensis. The sequence continues at coordinate 39,957 of PISX010001018.1, read as the reverse complement.
CTATTCATATACTGAACAATTTCACCCAAAATTCGATGATAGGAGCTTGATATTCATTTCTTCCATAAATGTCTCCATTATAGATCAGGACACCATATGGATTAGATGCTTCTTAATTCACAAATGTGGTCCATTAGCACCAGGACTGAAATCTCTTTATATATATTAAGTCTTTCTCCCTCAGTAGTATGTGATGTTTAACTGATCTGTCAAAGTATTTCTTTTATCACATTCTCACTGTCTATTTTTTGTACAAGACCTCATTGTTGAACAGCCTTTTACTGATGCAAAGAAACCTTATATGCAATTTCCATCCCATTAACTGTTTGAAAGAGATAATCCACATCCTAATGGTGCTGAACAGTAAACCACAGCCAGTTCTGAGTTGCTGTCTTATCTTTTGTTCTGTAATCTTTTGACCCTTTCTGATATCTCAGCCATCTTTCTCTTTAGACCTTTGACCATTTGCCCAAAAAAGATGCTGGACTAGTTGTAACTTGTTTGGATGGAGAGGTAGCTGCCGTATTTCAAATTATTTGTTATAAAAAGAGGTAATTCCAAAAAAAAAAAGGTAATTTTAAATAGGATTTCAGTGGATAACTCAAGTATTATGAATGTGAAATACCTGTACTTATTATCAAACTTGTTGATCAAGACTTTAGATATCACTAAAAATATACGACCTGTTGTTGAATATTTAATTTCTCAGCTTTGAAATCAGTCCCAGGTTTATAATTTAACACTTCTAAGTTATAGGTGTGTGGTACAACTACTTAACCACTCAGTGTTTCAGGTTCTTCATCTATCAGTTTATATCTACATTATAGAGTGGTTATAAGAGGAAAATCAGTTAAGGCATACAGAGCTGAAAGCCTGGCGCACAGTGGGACTATCTATTCTCAGTAATTAAAACATCTAGGTCATGGAACTCTAATATTGTCCTTCAGAATTACAGTGTGGACAGTATTTTAATTGCTTCAAGTATTACTCTTTGTCATTGTCCTTCCTATTTGACCAGTTTTTATGATGGTATTGATTTATACTGGAATGAATGGAGTTGTTGACATGAGGGTCTGGGCCACCCAGGCTATGACTTTGTAACTGTCTCTGTCCAAACTGGGACTTCTTGGTTTCCACTACAACCCTCTCCATATGGATTTCTGGTCATATTTCTGATGTAAAAATGCTTGCATACATCTGCTTGCCAACATTTCATATTGTTCAGAGTAAATTTCCAATTATAATCTTATAGTGCCATAAATATATAATATGCTTGATCATCCAAGGATATATTTTTTCTCTTACAAATAGAACTGAAAATCACAGCCCATAGTACGGTAGATCTCATCTAGGCAGTGCAAATATTCTGGTGACTTCAACTGCCACCGTGTAATATCTAAATTCACATTGCCTTTATTTGATTTAATTTTTTACAAAAGGTAAATTACAGGTTAAATGAGTCCATTCCTAAGTAAATATATTTTATAGTTTTAGATCTCAAATTACCTACCAAATATTAGTTTAAAATTGCAAATACATTCAAGGTATATTAGAGAATTAGCTCTTTCTTTGTACTGCTGCCAAATTTTCAGTTTGTATTTCATGACATCACTAACACCTAAAACTGTGTGGAACATATGGAGCCAGGATGCAGTCAGAAAGAACAGAAGCAAAATAAACCAATTACAAAGCTAGCCCTGAGCTCCATTTACATTTGAAAAATTAAATCCTATACTAGCAGACTTCTGAAATCACTGAGTGACCTTGTAGAGCTAAAGCTTTCAAAAAACAAAATGAGTAAGACAGGCAGAGAGGAAACATAAAAGAAAAAGAATGAGAAAATGCCCAGAAAGTAACAGACACAGTAAAAGCAGAGAACAAAATGTGCTTTTAAAAACCATTTTGAGATTAAGAAGTTGTCTATGAACAAAAAAATGGAGTTTTTAAAAGCTTAGAGAATACTATATACCTGATTTATTTCTTTCAACTTCAAATGTATCTAATGTTGTTAAGATAAACAAAAGTTATAATCAAAAGCAGCAAATTTCAGATCTAATAGGAACTTAAACTAGTTTAGGCTCTTTTGCAAGTAAAAAATTAAATTATTTAAAATTGAAATTACTTAGGCTGTGAAAGCTGTTGCTTGCTCGTTCTAGAACATTCTCTCTCTATGACTTCCTCCTGACTTCTGATTCTGAACCCCATTTACAGCAATGCCATGTTCCCCTGGATGTAGCAATGGTCCAAATATCCCATGAAAAATCAATCAGAACTTTCTTGTGCTCTCGCTTTGGACACTGAAAGAAAGAAGGTCTTTCCCCTTGGTTTTTAATCTTGGATCTGTCAGTATTCTTAAATCCCTAATCACAATAGGTAACTCACTTGTAAAAAGATTTTTTGTTGTTTTTTGTTTTCCACTTTTTGTCCTTGAGTCCCGCTATGCTTAAAGTCAGCTTCAACCCGAAACTTCCAAGTGTTAAAAAGTCCATTAGTTCTCTATTAATTTGTACAACTTTAATGAGTCTCTGTCAATTGCAACTAAAAGCGTCCTGTCTAAATGTATGTCTATATTAGTGTATGTCCTTCAGAAGTACAGTCTGGATAGCATTTTTATAGCTACAAATAAAATTTCTTTGTCATCTTTCTTTTGACTCATTTTTATAATGGTATTGATCTATTCTGGGATGTCTGTGTGGCCACATAAGTGTTTCCAGATCTAGGTTGAGAACCTAGGACTTCTAAAGCCATTATCCTTTTATTATAGAGCAAATAGTCTCTTTCCTCAAGTTGGCAGGGAGAACATCTTTCTCTACCCTTCTAGTTAACTGGCTAAACCCATGAATCATACTGATAAAAGATTAGCAACAGGAAAAAAGAAAGTTTTAATTATTACACACACATGAACATTTCACAAAGAGAAATAAGATTCAAGGATATGGTAAGATGATTAAGGCTTATATATCATCTTAAGCTACATAAAGAAAAAGGGTTTGGGGGCTTCTGGGTCAGAGAGGCAAGTTATGGCAGAGTGAAGGAGGAAATGTAAGGTCAGTAAGAGTGTCTTGATTTGCAGGTAAGAGTCTCTTAGGTGATGAGAATAGTCCCAGGAGTATTTCTCTTCCAGGCAAGAAGACAGCTTTACAAATGTAAATTTCCTTTATAAATGTAAATTTCCTTTACAAAAGGGGAAATTCATACTTTATTTTTAGGTAGTTTGGAGAAGATAAAGAGATTTTCCTGTATCCTCCTTCTTTATTGTCTTTAGCTCAAAATAATTATTGTTCCAAAGTGACACATTTTGTGGTGGCACATTCTGGTATCCTTTAACGTCTTAAATGCATGAATTTGTTAAGTATCCTGAATCAATTTCAAAAGTTGAACTTGTTCAAAAATACATAATCCTAGCTCTGTACTAGGTTTTGGAGGATAAACAATTTATGTAGGTATTCTTGGCTAATTTTAACAACCACCTTATTATATAGATTGATCATCTCTATTTTTAAAGGGAAAATAACAGGATTAAACAAATTAGAGTTAAGACTGACAGAAATGCCTTCCACTCTAGCATATATAGATCTATAATTTCTATTTTCTATGTTATTATAGGAAAAGAAAAATTTTTTTCTCTACCCATTTTAGGTTCTCTGACTGGAGCCCTATAAATTAGAATGGCAAAGACAGATTAACAAGAGAAAAAACATAAATTTACTAATACTGTAGCATCATGTATATACACATGAGATCACCTAGTAATGAATGAAGGGGTGGAAACAATTTTCACTTGCACATCATGTGAGGTTAAACAAAGGAAAAGACGTTTTGAGCTTCGGGGCATAAGAGGCACATTAAAGAAAGATGACTGGGAAAAGTTTCGTAAAGAAGAGTTGTATGGCAAGATCTGTTATATAGATTTAAGTCACGGACTTCTTCATTGATGAGTTGCTAAGAATTCTCCTCTCCCTATTGTGGGAGAGAAAGACATCTCTACAAAGGGAAATTTCCTTTATAAATGGAACTTTTCTTAAATTCAATTTACTTTGCAAAAGGAAAACTTACTTCGGTTTTTAGAGATTTTCTTGTATCTTTTGAGTTTCAGTGGCCTTCAGCTCCAAATAATCATATGTCAACCAAGGCATATTGGGAGTGCATATTCTGGTATCCCTCAATATGATATACAAATATGAAGATGATATTATAGTTGAATCTAGATATTATTTTCATCATCTGGAACACTGATTAGAATTGTATCTATACTTATTCCCTCCTTCCTATCTATAAGATGCTTGTAAATTCTACCGCATTTGATCTTTTTATTAAGTTAGATAAAACTGTACTGGACTCTTTAAGTGTTGCACAGTTAAAGTGTATTCCCTAAAATTCTAAATAAAAACCTGTCTCATTCTGAAATTTGATTCTATTGTCCCAATATTTTACCTGTCATATTCCATTGACATAGGTTTACAGGATATGCCAGATTAAGAATAATTTTTACAGATCTGTTCTTAACTCAAATTTATGTCCCAGAGAGATCTTTTATTATATTAAATTTATATTTATTCCAATGATCATATATATGAGACCAATTTTACAGTTTGTGTGTGTGTATATATATATACACACACACATACATATATAAAATTATATGAGACACTTTTTATCCTGTAGAGTTCTATCACATAAACAAAGTAAAGAGAATTTTCTATAAGCAGATGTCACTGTCAGTAAGCCCTCTTGCTCCACTATAGACCCCAATAGTTATTTCTTATTGCACTTTCTTGAGACATTGACAATGACTAGAATATTCCAACTACCAGACTGGAAAAGCCCTGATACCAGTAAAATGCCCCACACATCCCCTTCCGTGGCCATGATCATAAGCTGAACACATACGGCTCCTGACTCATGATCATGTGCTCTCTGACTGTTCTCCTGCACAAACCCCCTTGAACCTCTTTCTATAAACTCTAGGTATCCATCTTGCAGGCAGAGAGATCAGCTGTTAGGGCTTGAGCTTGCCACCTCCCCTAGCTTCTGGTATCTAAAAAAAATTTCTCCCTTTTTCTTTTCCAAACCTTCCTTGAGTTATTGGCTTCTCTTACAGTGAGTTTATGTGAGTTTGTTCAGCAACAGTGTTGACAAACTCAGTTAGGAGCTATGTTTCTAATTTGTCCAGCCTCCTCTAGATTCCCTGGGATGAAGCAGTTAGCAGGGGAAGTGCGCCAGGGCTCACCCATTCATTTCCTAACCTGGCAGCTATGATAGATCCTTCAATAATATCACCTTTCAGCTGTTGTTCATCTGAAAAGTAATGAATTAACATTACTTAGCCACAGGCCATTATCATTTCTTAACAATCCTTAGTTCGTACTGAAGAGGAAGAATTTCCTCTGCCCCTCAAGGTTCTTCTAGCTAGAGGAAGAATCTCACTGACAGTGAAGAAAAGAGGGAGGTTTTTTTCTCACAAAATCAAAGAATTATTTCACAGACAAAGGAGAGTGAGTATAGTGATAGAATTTTAAAGAAGAATACAGAAAAAAACCTCTCAGGAGTGAGAGGGGTCCCAACAGGGTTGCCAATGTGGGCCTCCACCAGGTAGTCTTTTATTTAGAGCTGACCAGGGAACTTGTGACCTTAACATTCTTGTGGCGTCTTGATTTGAGTAAGGACTGGTGATAATATCTTTAAGGCTTACTTCTTCTTTGGGGTCTGGTTATTCTTTGTAGGTCACAATGTGACTGCCATAAAAAGACCCAACCTCTGACACCCAGGGCAGGGTGGTCTGGTTTGTTACTTAACTCTTACTTACTCAATGACACCCTTCAGATATATATCAGTGGGTCAGGATGATTGCCAACATGTATCTTGGGGTGGGGGTGGGGGAAGGGTTGAGATAAAGGAAATTTCCAAAGGAATTTTTAATATGTTAAAGTAGACTTACAGGATCCTGAGGGTCAGGCTAAGACTGCCTTTTATCCTTAGTAAAGTATCAACATCCAGCAGTTGGGTCCCTCAGGGACTATCACTCTGTTTCAAGGACTTGTCAATGGGGTGTAAGTAGTATGGAAATTTAATAATTTTTCTTCTTCTTTTGTTTCCCACATCAACAGGAGACAGGTTAACAAGAGAAAATCAAAATTAATAGTGTATATATGAGGAATCCACAAAGACATTGAAATTCTAGACAAGCAACATGATGCTTATATGAGCTAAGGAGAGGAGTAGGGGGCCTGAGCAGGAAGATGAAAGGAGATGTCTAGAAAACAAATTTTGCCCTATTATGCAGATAACTTTCTTAGGTAAAGAGGCATCTTTGTTAATACTCTCTTCCTGGTATAAGCAGGCAGTTGAGGAGGTAGAGAAGAGCTTTCTCTGAACCTGCTGGGTTTTGGATTGCTTTTAAGTCAAAATAATGCTTGTGTCAAAGTGGCGTATCTTGGGGGACCTGCCCTTAGCCCCTATACTTGTAAAAGTGAGCAAGTATTTACTGCACAATCTCTAGGGTTCACTGAATTTTACTAAGAATTTGAAGTGAGTTTCCCAAATCAATGTGTTATCTGTGCTCATCCAATAACTCAATTCTCAGCCCTGAAGTAAATGTTTCTTTTTTCTAAATAGAGAAAGTGAGTATACTGATTGTTGGCATTTGAAATAATATGGTTGTTATTAACTTTTTCCTTTAGATTAACATCCTTGTCATTATTTTTCTAGAACAGATATAAACTAAGTCCTCTTTGAAAGACCAAATGTTTGTCTAGATGATTAGGTTTAAATGTGAATTCAGTTGAATTACTCTATTCAAATTCTAATGAAAATCCTCTTCAATTTTTTCTTTTGTTTTTAATTTAACCCGTTAAGTAAAAGCAGATGGTTAAGCTTAAAATGTTTTTCAAATTTCCTACTACCTATGTTATTTAATTAAAATAGAGAGAAGACAGAAGGATGTTCTTCCAGTTCCAGAAATATTGCAAACAAGATGATATAAACACCTAGAAGCTCTAAATCAAATGTTACAATGATCATTTTGAAGTAATAGTGAAGTTTATAAAAAAATAAGGAAATACCCTGGGGATATAAATGGATAAAAATGTTGAATATCACAACATTAAATCTGGTAAGTTGGACTGATGATCCATGCAAGTCTAGGTAATCTTGGGCTTCCACAAGGTAAAATGTTAGAATTAAGATTTCCCACAAAAATTCCAGACTCTCTCACAACTCTGAGATGGGCTCATTCTCAGGAAAAGTTGTAACTAGTAAAAAGAAAAGAAGCAACTTTGTGTAGGTGAGGAGGGAGATGGGAAGGGATGGGTGGGAAAGAGAGAGAGAAGAAAGGGAGGAAAGGATGAAGGGAGAGGAGAAAGTTAGTTTGCATGTAAAGGGTTTTGTCATATTAGCCTGGGCTTATAACGAAGAAAGGTTTCTCAGCTGGGATGCCATAACCAGAGATCTGGTATCATACAAGGCTTCAGGATTAGAGTTTATGTTATCTACACAATTCAGAGATTACCCCAAGTGAGCAGCCTGGGGAGAAAAAAAAAAAAAAAAAAAAAAAAAGTCTTCATCTGGTAATACCTCAAGGGCACTTGGCAGAAACAAAGACAAAACTCTTTGAAGGAAAATGCATTCAACCCAAACTTATGAATTACAACAGATAAAGTCCCACTTAGAAAAGCATACATTAATTTAGTCCCATACGCTGTTCTGGTATTGAGAATATACAATGAACAAAGTAGACCAGAAATAAGTTCTGATGGAATACACTGATCTTTTATTTTAAAATATTCTGCCTATATTGTAAATGTTTTTATATTTTATTTTTCGATTTCTAGGTGTTCCAAGTTTGGTCATGTCTCTCTTTTATAGTTACAAGAAAACAAATGTGATTTTAAAATAATGATTATAAAAAAAAAATAGTGACCCTAGATTTCATGTCCTAAATACACTGGAGAGAAACAGGACAAGAAGAGAGATAAATTAGAGGTTATTTCAACAAGCCAAAAGAAAGAAGACAGTTTGGAACAGATTGGTAACAGTATAATCTTGGAAAATATTTTAAAGGTAGAGACAATGGATTTATTTACTATCATATGCGGAACATGAGAGAGAAATTATTTAAAGAAGAAGTCAAGAATTTTGACTTGAAGAAAAAGTGACAAAAAATTAAGTAATCATTCACTTGAATGTGGAGGATGGAGGGAAAGCAGATTTAAGGAAAATAGAACTGAGTTTCAGAAATATCACATTTGGGATGCTCAGTAACTTCCAATAAAGATCTTGAATAAGCATTTAGATATGCAAATTTAGAGTTAGATGCAGAGGTTCAGAATGGAGATACTAAATTGGGAGTTGTCGATGTATAAGTGATATTTGAAGACTGAATGATATTATCTGGGAATAAATAAAGGTAGATAAAAGACTAATCCTTGGTAAGTAGCCAGAAAAGTGCAGGGGGGAAAATCTGATTTTGGAGCCTTGAAGGTAAGAGGAAGTGATCAACTACAGCCAATTCTGCCCAGAAGTCAAGTAAAAATGGGTACTGAAAACAGATCATTGGATTTAGCAATGTGAAAGCAACTGTAACCTTCAGAAGAGCTGTTGCTTTAGATTGATGGGGGGAGAAAGCCTTATCAGAACAGGATCTAAACAAATCTGGAGGTGAATTAAGAAGAAATTAAATATCAACAAATCTTTCAAGAACTTTTACTGAAAAAAGAGAAATGGGGCAGTAGTTGGAAAGAAATGTGGGTCAAAGACAACCTTCCTTGTAATGGAATAAATTATAGAATGTTTCTATGTTGATAGAAATGATTTAGTAGATTAAGAAAAACTGATTAATCAGTAGTAACATGAGCAATTGCTAAGGCCATATCTTTGAGTAGGCAAGAGGAGATGGAAAATTCGCTCTTAGCTACGAGCATGAACAATTCAACCACACTATGAGGAAGATCAGGCCAAAACATATGGACTCAAACATACTTAAGTTCTCATATGTAGTGGGGAATCTTGTAAAAAAAAATTTTTTAATTGATTACATTTTCACAGTGAAATAGAATATAGTGATAAGCTAAACTTAGATTGGTGGGAGCTGGTGGAAGGGGTCAATGAACGTTTGACAAAAAAGAAGAATATATAATAGTAGTCTAGAAGAGTAAGTAGGTAAGAGAAATATGTTGGGTATCTTTAGGGGCCCACCTGAGATTAGTGGCTATGAATTATAATAAGGCCATTTAACATGACTGTGGGTTTTTTGGTCATCTATTTTTAGCTGCGTACTGTAGGTGCAGAATATGTAGACAGTTAACTTAATCAAGGGTGTGGTTTTACTAGGCAAGTGCAATTAAGCAAGAGGGAACAAAATAATTGAGGGCATGGACAAGGGAGTAAGTAGTGATTATAATGATATACCATAATTTAAACCTGGGTAAACAGAGAAATGAGATTATAAGGGAGATGAGAAAAAATAAAAAGGTTATAAAATCAACTTACTTAAGTCCTGGTGATATGGAACAATTTTAAGAGTCATACAATATATCAGTGAGTTGGAAATTTAGGAGGTGATCATTTCAAACAGGATGATTGAAATTGAGATTATGGAGTTCTTATGGTATTAGTTATGGTGAAATTTAATGTATGGTCATAAGATAGAGTTGGGTAGAAGATGAAATCAACACAGAAAAGGAAGTCAAGAATGTAGAGAGAGTACAGAATTTTGGAAAAATCATCTATAGGAACAGTGAAATCACCAAGAGCACAACATGAACAATGATGGAGAGAGTAAGAGAGTCACAGGAATTAAATTCATTGACCTAAGGGAAAAAAAGAAGATAATAGCAAAAATGAAAACACTGGATTTCATATTGACAGAAAAATATAGTATACCAAGTAAATTTGAATTTCAAATAAAAAAAACATATATTTGGGCAAATATATTTATAACATATTCATTTATCTGAAATCCAACTGTAACTGGGCATCCTATATTTTTATTCACTATAACTGACAACCTTAATCAGTTAATATAATCTAATGATATAAAATTCAAAGCTCGAGGTTTTTAGGGGAGAGAAAGCATGAGTTATAAGCTTTCCATGAGATGTAAGCAACCATGAGAAGCAAGGAGGATAATTTCCCCACTCTGGCCCACTACAATGAGTGTGGGTGACAAAATAAAACAGCCAGTTTTAGAGTAAAGAAAACCTTCAGAGAAGAATTTAATGATGTAGAGTATTGGGGGAATAATAAATCATGAATTCTAGAAATCAAAGTGGAAGGGTTTAAAGGGTTAAAAAGAAGTATGGAGATGAGTCTAGTAATAAAGGGGATGTCTGAGCAAAACAGATTTTAATCTAGAAAATAACTTCATCAGAGTTCTGTGTTTCTTGCAATAGGTACAAGAGATGTTAGAGAGTACAATGGTATTATTCCTGTGGGTCTCAAAGCACTAGTGGATACTGTGCATTAAGGAGAGGGAAGATTCTTCCAGGAAGTACACAATGCCCAGGGGCCATCTCTTCACTTCTGCTAGTGGGGAAATTGGGGTGAAGGTGGAGATTTTGAGCTTTGAGTCTTGCAAATAAAAATACAGAGGGAGAGAAAGGGGTGATCCAAATGAACTCATGAAATGGAAAAACAAGATGGACAGATCTGCTCCCAGGAATCAGTCTACTCCACACAATACAAAACTGGAATTTACTCCCCAATATAATTCTGGATAACAGAAAAGTTTACTAGTGACATCTAATGATTAATGTGAGACACATGAAGTTAAGAGGTTCACTGTCTGTTTCCTGACTAGAAAGTATGCTCCATGACGGTAGTGACTATGTCTGATTTGCTCAATGATTTATCCCTTATCACTAGAACAATACCTGGTACTTAGTAGATAAGAGATAAATAATTGTTTAGTGACTCAGTCATTGAAAGAACCAATTAAATAATCAATCAAATAAATAAATAACAAGACATGAGGAGAGAGGCAAGTCTGAAATTGTACCAGAAAGAATATGTAAAAATGAAAACAAACAAGTAGAGACAAATTTATAAACAATTAAAATTTAAAGAAAGGAAAACCTAACAGAAAGAATAAGATTGGGATTTATAAACAATTAAAATTTAAAGAAAGGAAAACCTAACAGAAAGAATAAGATTGGGCACCATTGAAAAAAAAGAATCGGTAACCTGGTGTAAGGGCCTATTTAGCCAGAGTGGCCCCACCCGGGCTGAACTGCCATTTTGTTGTTTATGCAGTAAAACTTAAATTGACCCTGCTCCCCTTCCCCAAGGGAATTTACTTAAGAACTAGTCCCGGAAACCAGCTCCAGGTAACAAAGCCCAGATACAAGGGTGGGTCAGGCCAGGTGGAAGCATTCAATCAGTGAGGGGGGGGGGTACATACTGTCTCCTAGCTACCAAGGAGCATGGGCCCCGCGTTTTGGGTACCTTTTGGGCGCCAATTCTGACCAAGGTTGGTTCAAATGTCTACTAGTAAATTGTAATTCAATTGGTCACCTAGCATGACTGTGCAGCTTTCTTTGTGTATTGCAATCTCATTGGCCTTCTGTGTGTGGCCAGGCCCAACCACATGGCCTTTGCTCTATAAAAGTTAGTCTGGAAAGCAGGGGGTGGTCGTCCTCTCTGTAAGGGGCGGCCCTGACCAGTCTGTTTGATGGTCAGTTTGATTCTTGATGCTTGGAGCGAAATAAAGCTTTGCTTGACCTTCGCTTTGTATCAGTTTCGCTCCTTTAATCACAGACCCGTTATTGGGGGACCCATTATTGGGGGACCCAAAACTTGTAGCTAAGCCTGAGGGAATGATGTAGTTCCAACACAAAGAGATGGACAGATGAATACACAGAGGTGAGGATGAGAGACAAAAAGAATTGAAATTTCCAAATCACATAAAATAGATTTTTCAGAGGAAGAATACAGAATGAAAGAGATACAGCATCTAAATATACAATGTTTAAATTTTTCCCCAATTGGTTAAAGATAGATCTCTAGATCAGAAAGTAGATGCAATCCTGAACAGTATAGTAAAATTTATCCCACAATCTAGACACATGGTAGTGGGACTACAAAATATAGGAAGAAAAAAGAGTAAATTTTATTTATTTATTTAAAAGATTTTATTTATTTATTTGACAGACAGAGATCACAAGTAGGCAGAGAGGAAGGCAGAGAGCAAGGAGGAAGCAGGCTCCCCGCTGAGCAGAGAGCCCAATGCGGGGCTCAATCCCAGGACCCTGGGATCACGACCTGAGCTGAAGGCAGAGGCTTTAACCCACTGAGCCACCCAGGTGTCCCAAGAGTAAATTTTAAAAGAAACCAGAGAGAGAAAAAAATAACCAAAATCATTACCTACAAAGAAAAGATAACTATAATGACGATGGATGCGTCAAAAGCAGCAACGGAAGTCAAGAAACAAAAGGCTTATAACCCAGATTTCTAAGCATCAGGGAAATGCAAAGTAAAACATGACACCATTTCACACCCACACATTGGGAAAATTAAAGTGTGCCAATTTCAAGTTAAAAATAGAATGTGGGGGCACCTGGTGGCTCAGTTGTTTAACTAGCCAACTCTTGATTTTGGCTCAGACACTGACCTCAGGGTACTGGGCTCAAACCCCACACTGGGCTCCCTGCTCAGCAGGGAGTCTGCTTGAGGAATCTCTCTCTCCCTCTGCTCCTTCCCTCATTCAGGTTCTTTCTCTCTCAAATAAATAAATAAATCTTTTGAAAAAAACAGAATGTGGAGGGGGTGCCTGAATGGCTAGGTCAGTCAAGCATCTGACACCTGATTTTGGCTTAGGTCATGATCTCCAGTTGTGAGATCAAGGAATCCTTAGGTCTCCATGCCTCTCTCTCTCTCTCTCTCTCTCTCTCCCCCCTTTTCACTCTGCCCCTCCCTCCTACTCACTCACAGGCTCTCTCTCTGTAAAATAAATAAATCAGGGCACCAGGGTGGCTCAGTAGGTTAAAGCCTCTGCCTTCGGCTCAGGTCATGGTCCCAGGGTCCTGGGATTGAGCCCCACATTGGGCTCTCTGCTCAGCGGGGAGCCTGCTTCCTCCTCTCTCTCTGCCTGCCTCTCTGCCTACTTGTGATCTCTGTCTGTCAAATAAATAAATAAAATCTTTAAAATAAATAAATCTATCTTTAAAAAAAGCAGAATGTGGAGGAAAAACCACAGAATGTGGAGATATTGAAATTACAAAAATATATATTGTGTTAGTAATATATTACTCAGCAATCTGAAATTAACTTGACTTAACACTCATCTAGATATATACTCTATAGAAATTCATGTACATAGACACAAAGATTTGTGGACAAGAATCTGTTTTGCATGACCACTGTATTAAGGGAAAGCTAGAAGCAACCTAAATGTCCACTAACATGCAACAGGATAAATTTATGTATGAATATGGATATTCATACAATGGAATTACATAATGCAGTTAAAATGCATGAACTAGAGCTATTCTATGCATCAAAACAAAAATTCAGAAATATCATGTGTAGATATATATGTGTAGGATTAGATCATTTATGTAAAGTACTATGATACAAAAAAGACTACTTTTTTTCAAATATACACATAGTATGTAGTATATGCATATAGTAAGAACATACAAACATTCATAAGAATGACTCAGAATATTAGTTACCTGAAGGGGTAGAGAGGAGAGAAAGAGGAAGGGACACAGGAAATTTTACTCTGCTTGTAATGATTTTTGTGGAAGAAAAAATCTGAAGCAAGTTATGACAAACTAGTAAATCAGCAAAACAGGCTGGTGAAAGATTTACGTCGTGGTTATATCACTTCCTATAATTTCTTAAAGTTTGAAAATGTTTATTACTTTTGCTTAAGGTCTTCATCATGAAAATAATGTCACAACTATTTTAGGGAATTGTATGCATCAATTTTTTGACCTTTATTGCTTCTCCATTTGTAGTTCCTAGTCTATGGAAAAATGAGTTTTTGTTTGTTTTTGTCTGTTGGCTATCAAGATTTCAGTTAGATTAGGTGCTTCTAGATAGTAAAAATTACTCTCTTTTATCACTTCACCAACTATGACCCATTTTTTCTCCATTTTTTAGAAAGTTACGTAGTTTATAAACACAGTTAAGTTCATGGACTAATTTTTGCGTTGGGTCAATCAATATATCATAGAGCCCAGAAATTCCAATCACATGCAATGCTGGATTCCTCTTTCAAAGTATCTACTTTAAATAAGGACCTTTGGGTATAAGGGTAATAAGGGTAGGGATCACTGAGATATATGCCTAAGGGCAAGAGATCATTTTATGGCATGTGACAATTTAGAAGTTATTTGGTGTCAAGGTTTGACAGCTCCAGCTTCATCACTGTGACATACAACATGCTTTTAATTTGGGTTGGGTAAAGCTAAGCAGGGTCAGCATCAGGATCTTTGCCACATTTCTTGAAAAACAAAATAAAAGAAAATAAACAGAAATATTTAAGAAAAAAAAAAGTGATTTCCATGCTCATAGCTCTCAGATAGAAGGGTAATCTCTAGAACTGCTTCCAGAAGGATGACTCTTGAGACAATTAAAGCAGATGACAATAAAGAATTAATTAGCTGCTTTACAATTGTGACAGCTAAAATGCCCTTCCCAGGGAGACCTGTCATCTCTCCAGCACTGAGTCGCATTACTTACTGTTATCAATAATTTATAAACAAAAGAGAACTCTCTTTCCACTATTTTATTTTCTTATTTTTCCCTCTGCTTTCTCTCCAAGTAATTTTCGTTTCTTTTGTCATTCTATCTCCTTAAAACAAAGTTATGTAATTTATGTTATAAGTTTTTATAGATATTGACACGTTTATTCTAAAATTTATATGGGAAGGTACATGCCATTGATAAAGAAGAATAAAATGGGAGAAATCAGTCGACCTTATATATTAAGGCCTACCATAAAACTAAAGTAATCAAAGTAAGATGATAATGGCAAAAGGACAGACAAACAGATCAATAAAATAAAACAAAGAATCTACAAATAAACGCACACAAATATGACCAACTGATTTTTTACAAATATGCAAAAAAAACTATTCACTGGAGGAAGGATAGTTTTTTAACAAATTATGCTGGAATAACTGGACTTCCTTAAATGCAAAAAGATGAGTATTAACCTGAACTTTATGCTTCATAAAAAAATTAATTTAATATTAATTATGAACTTAAATATAAAACTATAAAACTTAGGAAAAAAGAAAAAAATAATCTTCAAACTCCAGGGCTAGCAGAAGTATTTTATTTTATTTATTTTATTTTATTTTAAAGATTATTTATTTATTTGATACAGATCACAAGTAGGCAGACCAGGAGACCCTGTTCCCTACATTTAAAAAAATAATTGTTTTTTGCTCTGACTTTATTTATAAATGAAACAGCTTATAGGTCCATTTTTAAAAAATATTTATTTTGGAGGGCAGAGGGGTAGAGGGAGAGAAACTTCAAGCAGACTCTCCCACAGAGTGCAGAACCCAACAGGGGCCTTAATCCCACAACCCATGAGATCATGACCTGAGCTAAAACCAAGAGCCAGTCACTTAACTTACTGAGCCAGCCAGGCACCCCTTACAGGTCCATTTCAAATAAAGAAAATATCATCACTTTTTATTTTCTTATATGATCCCTTAGTAACTTTCCATCCAATAAGTCAGTGTCCCTTTATTATAAAAACTATATTTCTACCTTTAGCATACACATTTCCAAATAATCAATTAATATTTGAATGTATTTTAATTAGAACTAAATAAGGGGAAACCTTATTTTAAAATATCTTTGCTATATTCTCGGTATGCCACATGAACTACTTTTTTTTGTTCTGAAATCTGAAATCATGCAAAATACCAGTGATTTTAGTCTCCCGTAAAATTTGCATTGTTAGGAATATATAGCACAAAAAGTATCCAAATGCTATTAAGGTTTTTAAGCTGTCAACTGAATTCTGCACACTACACTTATTCTGTTCCCATTTGCTACCAAGGAAAAGTGCAAAGTCAAACATGTTCTTACAAAAAGCACTATAAGCTGCATGTAAATGAGCCCACTTTTCCTGAGGGTCTGTCTTCAATTTGATAGTGCATTTAAGTGCTTGCTTTCACTTAGAATAGACTGAAATATACAAATAGAAATTGAGAGCAGTGAAAATGCCATTTATCCAAGATATTCCCCAAGAATGAAAGAATCAAAACAGATTATGCCATCTCTTTATAGCAGCTACTTGATTAATTAAACAATTACTTTCTATCAAGAAATGCAAACATTAAATATAAAAACAAATGCTGCAGGCTATAAGTAACCAAAAGGAAATACTAAATTGGTAATTTTATTGAATAATTTTGCTGTTGAGTGATTCAGTGTATCTTTTCTCTCTCTTTTTTTTTTCTTTCTTGGTGAAAATATGATACTGATAACTGCAGATGGGTTGGATTTACAGCTATGCTTACTTACCATAAATTTGCCATTTTCCAAATAGTAAGAGCTCTGTAGATACATAAGCCTACTAATTTGAACCAAAAAATTCCACTCATTCTTTCTTCTTCACTTCATAATTTGTATACACATTCTAGGATTGTAATATTAGTTGTCATGGCCTATTTTATCAACACTACCCACATCATAGTTATTTCTGCAGTGGTTTCCCAACTGAAACCCATTTTGTATGACAGTGAATTTGACAGACATGGTCACATAGTGGTTAAAATGCATGAGTTCTATTGTCAAAACACACCTAGCCTTAGATCCTAAGTCTCTCCGTAACTAGCTATGGTACAGACAGTAGGTCATTAATCCACACTGAGCTTGTTTCCTTTTCTATATAATAGGTATACTCTTACCCAACTCATTAGTGAATTAATACTTATAAATTTCTCAGAATAGTCCTAAAATTTAGAAAACATAATAAATATTAGGTCTTATTATTTTGATTTGTCTCAACCATCTATGGCATCAAACAATCTCTAAAGAGCAACTCTGTCCATGATGGAAATAATTTTAAGTGATATTAAACAGAGCAGGTCAACTTAGTTTGCGTACTGGATTGCAGATGGCTGGAAAAAATTCATTTGCCTCTTTCCTTTAGGAGAGTATGTCCTCACCCCCTTGAATTTGGGTTAGGTCACTTGACATACTTAGGCCAATGAACATGAGCAGAAATGGCTTAAACTACTTTCCCCAGAAGCTTGAAGGGCGGTCAAAGTTACCATGAACGCTCTTGAGCTTTCCTTAAGACATGAGAACTGGCATGTCCTCTATATGGGGGCTCCTTCAGCCTGATCCTTGAAGCCAAGCTGAGCAAAGCAGAGCCAGAGATAAGCAGGAGCCAAAGGGTGGCAGTCAGCACATAATTTATGTGAATGGAAAATAAATGTTTGCATTATAAGGCACTAAGATTTGGGGTTTATCTGTTATTTCAGGATAATTGGCTACTATAGAAACTGATACCTAAAAGTAAGGGACATATCAAAACTCTAAACTGTGTGGCTTTGGCTTTGGGTGTCTGTACTGAGAAAACTGTTATTGGAGTCTGGAAAAACAGTAACTCAGAATATGCATGGCAAAACAATTTTGGTGGCAAATGATATATGTAAAAAAATCTGTGGCTTTAGGCAAGGAGTTTGCAATATTGCTAATATCTTTTAGTTGCTACGGGGTTATATTTCAGAAAGCATGACAAGAAAAAGGTATTTTCAGAGAGCCTGGGTAGCTCAGTCAGTTAAGCAGCTGTCTGCCTTTGGCTCAGGTCATGATCCCAGAGTCCCGGGATTGGGTCCCGCATCTGGCTCCTTGCTCAGTGGGTAGTCTGTTTCTCCCTCTTCCCCCCACCCCTATTCATGCTCCTTCTTGCTCACTTTCTCTCTCAAATAAATAAATAAAATCCTTAAAAAAAGAAAAGAAAAAGGAAATGGTATTTGTGCACCCATCATTTCTGAGGAAGGAGTAAAAGGAAAAAAAGAATCTAGGTTATTTCAGGACCTGCTAAAAGATGCAAATATTCATCTTCTGAGCAATAAAGGCTAGTTTAGATTCAGTCTTCGGACAAGGACTAAATCAAGGTGAAATCTTCAGGGCCTTTGTTAAAGCTTCTGATTGGATTAAGCTTCCTCCAGGAAATTCTTTCAGTTAGATACAATGGCTGAGCAGAAAGAGACAAAATATGTGGCCCTACAGAAGCAGAACAAATTCAAAGTACCCATAATTACCTTTAAAAAGAAGAATGTTCCAAAGAGGCTGTGGATTGGCCATTGGCCATGAAACTGACTGGAATCTAACAGATAAATGAAACAAAACAAAGAGAGACAGTAACTGCTTGAAATGTAAAATGATCTTCGGTTTCTAAATCTCCTTAGGCAAGAAGTAGCCTTGGACAATTGCTCAACCTGTAAAGAGCATGTTCTACTCTACCCTCTTACCATGCGGCCAAGGAAAGTCATATTAGAAACTGCTCTTAGGGTAGAACCAAGCCATATGGTAATCAATAGACTAGGGGCCTACTCCCAGCTAAGAAAATCAGGACCCACTCAAGAAATATCACACATTGCTACAGTTAGTGGTCGCTATAAGTTTTCCAGCGGGGGGGTGGGGGGGTGGGAGGGGCAGATTTTCTACAACAGCCATGTCTCAGCAATTGCTATGAATCTTCCTTTCCTCCTCTGGGAAAGGGAGTACTTGTAGTTAACCTCTCTCCGTTCCATCACTGGATATGATGTTGGAGGAGGAGGGAAATAACTTGTCTTTTTGGGTCATGAGATTCTAGATTGCGATACTAGATGTAGAGGCTGTCATGTGACCCAAGAACTGGAGCCTGAGTTTGGAATTAGATGAAACTTTGGGGAATTTTTCTTTGGGGAAAGTGGGGTGTGTTTGGAGCGCAGAAGGGAGAAAAGTGAACACTTGTGACTCAGAAGACAGACTACAATGGGCTTCAAATATTCAGTCCCCTCCTCCGTGTGAGAAAAGAATGCCCTGATCCTGCAGATGTGTACTTGAACATGTGACGTGCTTTAGCCACTGAAATGTGAGCAGTCATGATGTTTATCACATCAACACTGGAAAGTATGAGCCTGGATTTTAGGAGAAAATACATGGAGCAGAAGTTGCACAGTCTGGATCACCACCTCAGCCCGCGTGCAACATGAATACAAAATCAAATTTGCTCTTAAAGACCACTGAGATTTCAGAGTCATTTGCTACTACAGCAAAGCGAAACTGGTTTATCTGAAAACTCTCATTTTCAAATTGCAAATTTTACTTTATTTTCACAGACCAAGGAAACCATAAAGTGTTTGTTTCTTTACCCACCAAAAAAAGTGTAACTGGGGCGCCTGGTTGGATCAGTGGGTTAAAGCCTCTACCTTCAGCTCAGGTCATGATCTCAGGGTCCTGGGATCGAGTCCCGCACTGGGCTCTCTGCTCAGTGGGAATCCTGCTTTCGCCTCTCTCCCTGCCTGCTTCTCTGCCTACTTGTGATCTCTGTCAAATAAATAAATAAAATCTTAAAAAAAAAAAAAGTGTAACCTTTCTTCTGAAGATGAATTTGTTATGCATCCCTCAACATAAGGGAAATGGGGGAAAACTGCTGGCCATATTTACAAAGTTTAACTGTTATGACTAAGCTTCTAGTCATAAAAGTTTTAAAAATCGTCGAGTCTAGTTGAAGAGCAATTTCAGTACCTATAACGAGTCTCGTATTTTAATAATATTTTAGGTGCTTTACATATATCTTTTCTAGTCTTTACAGCAATGAAAAGATATAAAGATGACTATCCATATTTTACATATGAGAAAACAAACACTCAAACACGTAAGAACTGTCCCTGAAATCACAGTGTCGAGAGCTGTGCTAAAGCTACTCCATTTTATTGTTACCTTGGCATCCATTTTGTTTGGTCAAGCAACCCATGGGACCTTAAACTGACACCAGTCCGTCATGGAAACCCGTGGCCTAGAAAGTAGCCACAGAGCCATAAGCAAGTGTACGGCCCTGATATGACTCCCCAACAGCCCTTGTGTCTCCACTACCATCCAATGCCTGCTTTCTCTCTCTGCCCCTAGCTAAAACCCACATGAGGCTGACCAAAACCCTGCTCTTTTGTTTGAACTGACCCATGTGGCCTTAGCCCAGGAACCACAAGGCACTCTCTACCCACCCCCCTGGACTCTAATAAAACCACGTGCACCAGGTTCTGAGTCTCTTTGTCTACATTCTGACTTGACCTGCCCGTGTGGCCCCTCCAGGACTTGTGAGCAAGCTTCCCTAGTTCAGTGTCCCTTGAGGTCTGCCGCTGAGCTGGCTCACCACGCAGCACCCTGTGCTCCCAACAAATGTGAATTTACCAAAGTGATAACACAGAGCCCGTAACAGGAAAAACCAGAAGTTCATCCTAGCCTTGTCTCATCGTCATCCTGGTACAGCCAATGCTCTTTCCATTAACCTAAAATAACTATTAAATTTTTCCATGTGTCATCATCACATTGTGACAAAAGTCACAGAAACACTTCAAAGGTCCCATTTTGGCTTATTTATGTATATCTTGCATAACTGCAAAAGGAGTAAAGCTGGAACAGTCAATGAAATATTGTCTCTTCATTACTGGCTAAGCCAATCAAAGTTATGTAATGTGGAATTAGGGAGGTCATAAAATGGACCTTAAAAAAAAATCTAGACAGATTATTAGACCTGAAAAGCACTCTCTAATATATGCCTGGTAGATTAGTCATGAATTTATGGAAAATTTATACCCCTGAAAAAATTCATCCAAAGGCTTCCCATTTTACTTATAATAAAATTGAAACATCTCACATCACTGGGAGTTCTACACTATTTTTGCCCTGTTTTCTCTCTCTGATCTCAAATTTTTCCATTCTGACACATTTTTTCCCCCTGGGATAGACACACTGAGATTAATTGCTTGCTTTTCCTTCAAATCTACTGAATTCCTTCTCCCCTTAGGGCCTTTGCACTTCTGCACGTAACACTTTCCCCTCAAAACTCCACATTGCTCACTCTCAGTCAACATTAAGGTCTGAATTCTAATGTCACCGTCTCAGAAAGGCCTTTCCGAACAGCCTCTTCAGTTATGTTATCCTTTCTTAGTGTCTTTATAGAATGTAAGTGTTTGTCTACATGTATATGTTTTTCCTCCATCAACTAGAATGGGAAGTTTATGAAGACAGGGTCCTTGTCTTACTCACTTTCATATCTGCAGTGCCTAAAACAGTGCTTGGCATATAAGAGACAGTCAAATATGTATCATGGAAATTTCTCCATCACAAATGCATCCTCTGTTAAATTTACAAATTCCCTAAGCACAAATAATGTGGAAACAATTACTCATTCCCTAAACCTCTGAATTTATTAGTCTCTTGGCATAGTACTCACAGCACTGTTGGCTATAAATACACCTGCTGGGAGGTGGAATAGCTCAAAATAATAGAGAAACTGCTGTCTATGTTCGTTTCCTTACTCAAGATATATATTTAATGACTAACAATTTTATTAATTCTCAATTTCAGTCAGTATTCAATAAGTATTCCAAGAGATGAAAATATAGTAGTAGCAGATTTTATTTTATTTAATCCATACAAACAGAATGTCTTGCCATACTATTTTAATATTCTTTTAATGGAAGATAAAGGCAGAAAAATTCCACTAAATGCCAAATTTATTAACATATATCTTTAACAAAAACTATTCAAATAACTCATCAAAACAGAAAAAGACATCAAGTTAGGGGCAGAACAGGTAGTTAAAACTACATGAAATTATATAATTTTCCTGAAACTACAAATTATAAATATGCAAAGAAATGATGAAAATATTGCATTTAGTGTAAGATCTTATACAAAAATCTTTTAAAGTATGATGATACCATGGTTCTATTAGGGTTAATCCATTAATCTCTATGCCTGGACAGAAAGACATTTTTAGTGTTTCTTATATTTGACCTCTGAAAAAGGCCCAAGGTCATGGTAAATGGGAAAAATTATGATGAAATCAATCTTGACTTTCCCATCATACAGCATCAAGCACATGCCTTCCTTATATGTCATAGCTGCTCAATAAATACTTGTTCACTCAAGGGTAAATGAATGACTAATGAATTATCTAAAAACCTCATTTCAGGCATTCATTTTACTCTCTTTGTCTGTGAAATTGTTGAACTAGACAGTTAACAAATAGCACAGAGGGTGTTTTTCCTCTCATAACAATCCTAAGAAGTGGGAAATAAATCCAAATGTAGTATCACTTGTGGATTCAGGTTCAAAATCTCTCCTATGAGTTTAATCTGACACTAAATAGGTCTTGATTCCATCATTCCATCTTTTCTCCTCAATGACTCTTGGGCATAAGTCTTTTTTTCCCCCTGATTACTTTTTCAATTCACAGTTCACAATACGTATTTCTTTGGGGTTTAGGCCATCCGTACAGACCCTTTCTCATTGCAGGTAACCAACAAAACTTCTCTTCTCTCCTTTTCATTCACTGAAGACTCTGGAACCAGCTCAGAGCCTGTTAAATCCTTTCTACTATCTCTCATAGAGATTTCTATTTCCATGTATACAAAATCTGATAAACTCACCTTGATATTTCTGGACCTTATTAAATTCAGTGACCTCATCTGCCCTCTCCATCAATCACATCAATCCCCTGGGCCACCTTCATGTAAGAAACTGTTCTAATACAAAATCTGAAACTCTAGTAGCAGACTCTCTGGCTGCTATTCATTTGTCTTCCTTTTCTCCACCTGAGTTCCTCTGCCCAGGCTCTGACCTCATAGGGACCTTTAGAGTTTTGACCCCAGCGTCTTACCCTGTCCTGTGATCCCTCAATGAGTCTATGCTTCTCATGTTTATTTTAGCCCTTGTTCCATCCCTATTCAGCCTGGATCTCAATTTGATCCTACAAACCATGAACCAAGCTCTATATATGCATGTCTGTTGTTTTGCTGGTGGTCGTGGTGGTGGTTTAGTTCGATTTTTACGCCTTCCTACATCTTTTCAATTACTTTTTTTTATCCTCTCAGAAAAACTGCAACTAAGGTGACTAACACTGCTGAGAAATCACGCAGCTCTGGAGATACGGACTTACATACATTCTTGGTCTCTAATCCAACCTTGATGGGGCCCTACAAGGGTTTTTTCATTGTTAATCCTAGACATATTGTACCAATCTTATCTTCCTGGGCCTTGCTGCCTCCTTTGACTCTTCAAATTTTCTATTCTATGGACATTTGATATTTTATTCTTCAGATTTTCTTTGTGCCTTCCAACTCTTCCTACTTTTTATGTTTAGCACACGTCTATAATTTTATCCATACTTTTTTTTAAAGATTTTATTTATTTGACAGACAGAGATCACAAGGAGGCAGAGAGGCAGGCAGAAAGAGGAGGGGGAAGCAGGCTCCCTGCTGAGCAGAGAGCCCCATGTGGGGCTCGATTCCAGGATCCTGGAATCAGGACCGGAGCCAAAGGCAGAGGCTTTAACCCACTGAGCCACCCAGGCGCCCCTATCCATACTTCTAATGATGGTATTTCTTTTTCAGTTCACTGTTCTACTAACTGCATAAGTTCTCCCTGAGAAAACTCATTCATTTTTTACATAATGGTAAGTCTAGACCTGTATTTCCAACTGAGATTTGCCCCTGACTTTCAGACTCATATTCAAGAGCATGCTGCTTATCTAGTTTCATCTAGAAGTTCTGTAGTGCCTAAAACTCAACATACTTTACCTGGTTACTCTTCCAATATCTGTCCAATATTCCTAGTTAGTAACCTGTAGACATTTATGATTCTTTCTGCTCCCTCACATCCCATATCCAAGAAATCAGTAAGTCCTACTGAATGATCCCCATAAATATTCCCCTAATCTTTTTCTTGTCCATTTCTACTACCTCTACACTGTCTTGGGCCTTCTTCTCTGGCCTGGCAAACTGCAACTGCTTCTCTTTGTTCAGAACTGTCAAAGTGACATATGGAAAGAATAGTGCCTCTCCCAGTCACCTCTCCTCTTAATACCTTCTCTATGGGGTAAAGTGCCACACCACATTTTCCCCCTGCTTAACTTTTCAGACTCTTTTGTCTCTTGTTTTTACCTTGTACACTACATAGATCTATGCCAGGAATATTATTATATATAACCACATACCCTTTCAAGTCCAGTTCTGGCAAATTCTTACTTAGAGCTTCTAACTCACCACAGAAATCATCTTCTCCGAGACGTCTTCTCTGACTTCTCTATGGTTTTGTCTCTGCCACAGGGATTAGGTGCCTATTTGGTACTCCCAGTGTCCTAAGTATATGTTTGTTTCTGCATTTGCCACACTGTCCTATAGATATCTGTTTATCCCTAAATATCTAAGTAGAAAATTCATTACTTAAGGGTAGGTACTGTTTCTTATTCATCTTTGTAGTCTCAGTACTTAGCATAAAGTCTGGAAAAAGTAGAAGGTTTTAAAAATATTTATTGAACTATTTTATACTTCTGAACATTCCAATATTTTATCTGGACAGTCTAACTTTTCTCTCTCAATGAATATTCTCCACATTTTGGAAAAATTTGGACTGCTTGGCTTGTTTTATTTCCCATCTTAACTCTTTTGTTCCCAAGGCTGAAGATACTTCCAGCCTGGCTAGTCATGGAGCCCACTGCTTTGGACACAATGTTTAGTTCAGAGATGGATGCTTGAGCAAAGCAAGGCCAATATGAATTTTTCCCTAGGCCGAGATGTGAAAGTAAGAGTGAGGCATTCTTTTCCATATGGGTTGCTAAGTTGGAGGAATGTCTGCGGCTGATGGTAGCAGCTCTCACCACCAGCCACATGGAGGAAATCTGTCTGTAGAAGGAGATAGGAAAGGCAGAATCTGAGAAGTAGGGAGAGTCCTGATGATCTTGTATGAACTCTAAAACCAGGTGTGTCTGAAATTGTATCCCACCCTGAAACCTCTCTGCTACATAAGCCAATACAATTCCTTAAGTTAACTGAGTCTGTCGCTAATACTTTAGAGTAAGAGTGACATCTAGAACATCATTCAAAGCATGCGTTGATACTTAGCTCTTCTCTAATACATAATACATACATACATACACATACATAATATACCCACATAATACAAACTCTGGCTCCTCTCAATCTATTTTCTTTTTCTTTGTGGCATCCATACATAACAACTAAGCTCCTCTCTCTCTTTCTCTCTCTTCTTTCTTCCAAACACCACCCATAGTATATACTAAATACATGTTTATACTTCACCTCAGTTGGGTTATATTCTTTTTAAAGTCATGCTGTACTCTTTTGGCCTGCCCCAAAGAAGGAGGTTATGTAACTGCTGAAAAGTCAAGAAAATGTTTACTTCTTTTCAGTTAGCAACATTGTTTGAATATCTACTACGCTTAGGTCAGTGTTAGAGTTGCTAACGGTCTGAGGTAGATTTTATGTGTTTCATGTTTGTATGTTCAACATCCCTTCCTCTGGGGAGCTACATAGCCCCTACTTCATCATTCAGAGTCAATGTGCCCGAGTACGTGGTTAAACTGGAAGTAACCCCAGTGGAAGTGAAGCTAGTCCAAACGGTAGGCAAGTCATGACTCAGGAAGTAGGCAATGACATGAAACCTCCTTCCGAGCGATCAGACAGAATGCCACCTTTTTGTCTCACTGGTATTGTTAGGTGTATATTTATCACATGGAGGTACCAGTAGGAAAGTGAACCGAGGTAAAGGCAGAGTCAAGGTAGGAAAACACAGACTCTTTTTCTTTTTTAAGATTTTATTTGTTTATTTGACAGACAGAGAGATCACAAGTAGGCAGAGAGGCTGGCAGAGAGAGAGGGGGGAAGCAGGCTCCCCACTGAGCAGAGACCCCCCCCCCCGCCCCATGCGGGGGTCGATCTCAGGACCCTGAGATCATGACCTAAGCCAAAGGTAGAGGATTAACCCACTGAACCACCCAGGTGCCCCGAAAACATAGACTCTTATAATCTCTTTAACACTTTATTCTATTTATACCAGAAACAGTTCATACACCTTGGTCTTCACCTTAAGTGAGGCAAAACTTGCTAATTTCTTCTACTCTTCTTTCCTAAAATAATTTGAATTGCATTTTGGCTTTTCCCTTCCAACTGAACAAGCCCTGATTAATATGCATGGATCTCAAAAGCCAGAGCTCTGCTCTCAAGGCAGTTTTAGAGCACTGGCAATGGAGCAGGCGGGCGTGCCCAATGTACTGGTCTGTACAAAGCAGCACATAAAACGCAATGAGAGCCCAGGAGAACTGATTATTTAGAATAGAGGAACTATAGATCTATGGATAAAAGTTAAAGTTTAAACATGAAGAAAAACATGAAATGTATAATTAATAGTTACTGAATTAATAAATAAAACCTGAAAACTTGATTTCAGAGCAAATTATCTGGTTTTCTTCCAAAAATCATTAAACCGTTTTCACGGAGAGAGAAGAAATGCAGAGGAAAAACCTTCCGTTATACAAGTCCTTTTCACAGATTCAAGTGAGCTTGTTTAGGTCACTGATGTAGGGGCTAAGGAAATGTGCTACAAAGATATCAAAGTCAAGTAGATATCTCATCATGAGTTATTGTTTTAGGAGTGACCATTCTTGCCCTACATAAAGTTCTTTTGGGAAAATAAAAGGCATAATGAATAGTTTATCTCGGATAACCTTGCTATACTTCTAAGTTCAAGGAACAGAGAGCTTCATAAAATGCACATAAGCGGATTACCTCAAGGAACAAAGCTCTGGGCATAGAATGGGTCAAGGAGAGTCTTCCCAAGTGAGTTTCTTTTGCAGTTTTTTCTACCTTAAAAAATAACAATGCCCCTGCAGAATATATATAGTTCTTAGGGCACTCGGTGACAGGGACAGTTGTAGCTGAGGCGGGAGACAATACAAGCCCATCTATTCTCATAGATCAAACCTAAACTAACCATCTGCCCCCTCCTAAATCAGTTCTTTCTTTAGCATTCCCAGTTTCAGAAAATGGAACCACGGTGTAGCAGGCACTAGAGCCAGTCTCCTGGAAACGATTTTAAATTTTTAAATTTTCCCTCCTTCCTCATGCCCGTTTTCTAAGTGTGGTTTATCCATTCCAGCACATTATCTTGGGAGCACCAGCATTTTAACCAACCCTCCCTTTCCATTTTACATCTATTGCCTTAATTCAGCCGTCATCATCTCTCTTCTTTGTCTAATTCTACCACTAGAGACAGAGACAGGAACAAACATGGATATTTGTGAGCTAGATTAGAGGGTAAATGACAAAAAAGCAAAAACAAAACAAAAAACCAAAAGCATTTGTTTAGAAAGAAAGCACCTGGGCCAAGTTGGAAAAACAAAACACACTTTCCACATTACTGAAAGTCTTTTTCCTCAGTGATCTGGTTAAGACCAGGGGCTGTCTAATGGCCATGCTCAGCATGACAGCCATGCTAATGACCATCAACTGATCTTGATACTTTGGTGCCAGTGAAACAGAAAAGAAGGCATCAGTATTGTCCAAGATGTTAAGTCTATGAAACACCATCCCAGAATGCAAGAGCTTCAGTTACAATCACTATGTTTAGAACAACCAAATCTATGGGAGAAACAACTGAATTCAACTGACCATAATCCTCCAGCTTCTGGCCATACAGGGCAGTTGTGTTAACACACTAAATCTCTTATTACCATTACTACTTTTTCTCTCTCCTCTCCTCTCTTGTCCTTTCCTCTCGTCTCTTTTCCTCACCTTTCCTCTCCTCTCCTTCCCTTTCCATTTCTTTCTTCTCTTTTCTTCTTCCTCCCTCCCTCCTTCTTTTCCTTCCCTCCCCCTTCCCTCCCCTTCCCACTCCTTCCCTTCCTTTCTCTCCCCTTCCCCTTCCCCTTCCTTTTCCTTTCCTTTCCCTTCCGGTTCCTTTCCTCCCTCCATCCCTCCCTCCCTTCTTTTGTTTTCTTCCTTCCTTTCATACCTGGTAATAGATGCAAAACCTCTGTTACCTTTATGTCCTCAATCAAAGTTCTAATTTTCCTGTCTCTACCTAGGATTCTACACATCCTGTTGTACCACTCAGAAAAGGACTGAAAAATGGGCTAGGAAATGATAGATATGTCCAACTACCACTTCCTACATGCAGCTCTTCAGATTGGGAGAATCATTATACATTCAGCAGTGGAAGTCACATGGGGACACTGAAGAAGCCGAATCGCTTTTGTCCACAAGTCTCTTTAGCCTCCTTTCTCCATCAGTTGAAAGAGGGTACTCGTCTATAAGGCACACTAGGACTTTGGTACCTTCACCCAAAAGAATCTTAAGAACTGGAGTATCTCCCCTGCTAGAAGTTCTCCAGCATATCTGGATGGATGATTATGGCCTTTGTTGCCCTTTTGAGACAGGCAGATCTTGGTCTCAGTCCAAAGGTCTTCCCCCTTAAAGCAGCTAAAATTGGATTAGAGAGTAAAGGAGGGAGAAAGTGACCTTGCTAGCAAGCAAGTGCTATTGTCTGAATGTTTATGCCCTCTCCAAGTTCCTATGTTGAAAGCCTAATGCCCAGTGTGAGGGATTTAGGAGATATGAGAAGTTACGGGAGGTATTTTAAATCTTGGAGGTGGAACCTCATAAATGGTGTTCTTTTAAGAGAACCCACAGAGCTGCCTCACTCCTCCCACTGCGTGAAGACACATCAAAAAGTCTGCAACCAAAAGAAGCCCTCATCTAGCTACACTGGCACCTAACCTCATACGTCCAGCCTCTAGAACTGTGCAAAATAAATTTCTGTTGCTGTAAGTCTGCAGTATTTTATTATCTCACCCCAATTGGACTAAGACAACGAGGAACATTTACTTGTAGTTTTTTTCTTTTTTTTTTTTTAAGATTTTATTTATTTGACATAGATACAACAAGAAAGGGAACATAAGCAGAGGGAGTGGGAGAGGGAGAAGCAGGCTTCCTGCTGAGCAGGGAGCATGATGCGGGGCTCAATCCCAGGACCCTGAGATCATGATCTGAGCTGAAGGCAGACACTTAATGACTGAGCCACCCAGACGCCCTTACTTGTAGTTTCAAGCAAGCTGAGCCAGCATCTAAAAAGCTTCCCATACTGTCTGTCCACCCAAAGCCCATGGTCACTGTTACTGCCACCCTTTGTGTCAGCCCGGAGGACTCCAACTCAACAGCTACAGCCACACTACTTTCTGTCGGAGCTGCAGCGTTTGCCCCTTTGGGCAAGCTCCACTCATGCTTTTTCTTAGGGAGCCCACCTTAATTGAGGGTATTTGCTGCCACATCATCAAGATAACATCACTTCAATCTCATCTGATTTTCATGTAAAATGTAGTGGGATTTTCCAGGGGCCGATGCTGACCACAAGAATTTATCTAGATATATTTGGGTCATTTCTCATCCTCTAGTGAGGGACATGCAGCAATATTACAGACCCAACTCTCCCTGTAGCCTCAGAATACTGGGAAGAATGTCATTTACAGATGAAACACCATCTGTCTCAGGAAAATCTCTCTAAGAAGGCCAAAGCTCCCTGAGAGCACACAGGATCCACTACAGAAAACCTTGAAACATTATTTCAGATAGAGAGGTCAGGGAAGGCCTGGCCAAGGAGATGATATTTTAGAAGGACCTGATTAAAGTATAAAAGTGAGCCAGGTCGGTATTTGGGGGAATTGTTCAGTAAAGAGACAAGTTCAAGGACCCTGAGGGAAGAGCCTGTTGTGTATAATAGGGGAACAGTAAAGAAACCAGCAAGACTGGAGTGGGGTGAAGGTGGTAGGAAGTTGTTATTTCCAATACAGTGTTTAAAGGAAGAACTATTAAAATACAATAATCCTATAATTCATGATTATACTTCAATATTCACCCATCAAAAAGTCTTAATACTGTATGTTTCCCCATACTTCCCCACACATATCCCCTCACATTTATTTACATGTTTTGCCCTCTCTGCTTCTTATTGCTGTTGGTGTTGGACTTCACTCAACTCTCTTCTCAGTAACATTGGCAGGGTCTGATGCTTTATTAAGTTGAGTATTTATGGAGCATTTGGCCCCATGTTTTCTCACAGAGTGCTAAATACATTTCATTCTAATAGTGAAGCCAGAAGGAAAATGTCCACTTCCTTTTGAGATTGTGGAAGAAGATGTCAGGCAAACCAACGGTTAACCATGTACGTGAATTCGAGGATGATTACATTGGCCTCTGTGTAAACAAAGAAAAGGAGACAGCTCCGCTCTCTTATTGTAATTGCAAATTTATTTTTTATAGTTTCTACAGTTTCTATTTTCCTTTAAACTGCCTTAATCTGTCTTCCTGCTGTGACCTATTTCCAGTAATGCATATTCAGTATAAAAATAGTAGATCAAATCATATCCGAACTCAAGCTACTCCTTGTCGAGCAGAAACGTGTACTTTTATATAACACTGAAATCAATTCCCCTCATACTAATTATTTAATTTCCATAATATGCTGACAGTCTTCTGCCATTAAGTGTTCACATTTGAAACTTGTTTTGTAATGTTTTAATAGTTCTTTCTTTAAACAACACAGTGAGGAAATATAGTTATCATTTTATAGATCTAGCAATTGGGCTGTCAGAAAGTTGAAATATCGATCTAAGACCTTACAAGGAGGTTATGCTTATGCTTATAACCAGAGTATCATTTGATTTAACTTATCTTTCAGTTCAAATGCGTTGATTGAATGAAAAATTAATCAGTCAAACTGACACGTGATCAAATTGACCAGCAGTTAGGATTGATCATTCCAGGCTGGTGTTTCTCAGACTGTGGCCCACAAACTGTCTTGCATTGGAACCTCCACAATGCTGAATAAATGTACACATTCTTCTTCTAATCCCAAATCTGTGGTATGAGCATTTCTCAGGCTAGGGCATGTTAAGTAAGTATTCCAGATGATTCTCATGCATGGTCCAGCTGGAAAACTATAGTTGGTGGTAGGCAATGTTAGTGAAGGGCAATCAAGGTGTTCCTGAACCTCACATTTTGGGGAATAACATTATAATAGGACCTGAAGTCTAGTATCCCGATAGGTAGAGATCCTTGATGCTAACTAAGCCATGGAGGAGTGGAATGGAGGTTGCTAAAGGTTTAGTAATTCTAGATGTTCTTTCATACATTAAATGCAGCCCTGCGTGCATTTACCTGGAGAAGTCTTAAGATTTTCTCTATTTTGACTTTACATATGTAAAAAGTCATCCCCAAGTAGCCAAATGGTGGTGTACATATATGTATGAAGAAAAATTAAAACATTCTATTGTTTGTGATTCAGCTATTAAATAACACTATAAAATGTAAAAAATCAAAAACGATTTCAACAACTTTCCTTTTAATCCAGACAAGCGATTAATACCAATTAGAATTCTACTGATGCAAAAATTGCTCGCCTTTCCATTCACCATAAAACCCCCTTTATTTACTCATTTATTCACTCATTCAATAAATCTTTACCGACTGCCTACTTAGTACCTAAAGTTTCTGATACAGACCTCCATGCATTCTCAGATTCTCCTGTCCATTACTTTCCTTTTCAGCAGATGTGCTAGATCTTTGAAAAGAACATGGATGATAGCAGGAATTATAATTCTATCTACCTCTTGCCATAAATTTAAGCACAGTTATTTCTGTTTTCAAAATGGTAATTTGTTTTGGGGCCCCTGGGTGGCTCAATCGGTTAAGTGTGACTCTTGATTTCAACTCAGGTCACAATCTCAGGGTGTGAGATCAAGCCGTGTGCTGGGCTCCACACTGGGCATGAAGTCTGCTTTAGATTCTCCACCTCCCTCTCTATTCCTCTCCCACTCTAAAAAATACTACTACTACTAATAAAATTTTAAAAAAGGGAACTTGTTTCAACATGGCTGATACATTAAGACACAATTAAAGCATAACTCAAATTTGATACTGGTTTAGCCATGCTTCATCCATGGGAAACATTAGGTAAACACAGAAAGCTGAACTAAATTGAACTGAGTTGCCCAGAAGAAAAAAAAATTGTACCCACAAACATTTACGACCTCAGTCCCCCAGTGTGTTACAAGCCACACCATCCACATCTGGCATTGCTACTTTCTGGCCAAGTTTAGCTAATCCTTCTTCCACCACTTCCTGGTAACTCACAAACTACAATACTTCCAACACCCACTCCACAAGTAAACCTCTGTTTTTTTCAGGTGAAGTGTCATCTTTACTGTACTATTTATATATTACTTACCCATTTAAGGAAGGTATAAAACTTTGCTAGCATTTAATTAACCTGGCATCAATTTAAACACACACACACACACACATATACATCAGTTGTGCACGTGTCATTGATGAAGGTTCTGAACGTGGTCCTCCTAATCCCACTTTTTCCGTAACTCCTGTCCTTTTAATTGCACGCTTTTGCATATCCTGGAGGGATGGTTAACTTTATGTGCCTCCTTGGTTAGGCCACAGTATCCAGATATTTGTCAAACACCAGTCTGGATGTTGCTGTAAAGGTATATTTGAGAATACTGTTTAAATCTGAGAACTTTTAGTAAAGAAAAATCACCCTCCATAATGTGAATGGGTATCAATCAATCAGTGGAAAGCCTCAGAAGAAAACAGACTGATTCCCGGAAGAAGAGGAAATTCAGCCTCCAGACTGTCTTTGGATTCAAATTGCAAAGTCAACTCTTCCTTGAGTCTCCAGCCTACTGACCTGTCGTGTAAATTATGGACCTGCCAGTCTCCATAATTATGTAGGACAATTACTTGAAAATCTCTCTTTTTCACTTTCTCATTAGATAGATGAAAGACAGATTCTATTGGTTCTTTTTCTGGAGAATCTGTACTAAAACAGCTGATGATTTTTAGGGACATATAAGTCACATTATAGTGACAAGGTTACCTCTGAACTCATTCTTAACTGTTTTCCAGCCGTTTAGGAACAGGGCACTTCTGCATTAGACAAATTTGTTCATTTCTATTCTATCCTCTATTTCTTCCTATTTCCCTCGGAATCTTACTATTTAACTTTTTTCTTTGTTCTTATCCTGCCCCTTCTCTCCTTTCTAGTTCCTTTCCTTCAACATGTATATTCAGATCACAAGGGCCAGAACTTAGAAAGGAATAGATGAGTGTCTAAAAACGAGGACAGTTTTATGCTAGATCATAGGAGAGTGTTATCTCAAAATAAGACTGTACCAATGAAGACTGAAAAAAAATCTTCAAAAAATGTTGAAGAATCAAAAGAATCTGGCAATCAGTAGATGGCCAGTTTGGGGTGTGGGCAAAAATCAGTCTGTTTTTCTTCCTAATCATCTCCATAAATAGTAGTGATAGTTTTTGAAAAAAGGGAGTGAATTCATTTTGGACATAATTTTAAATTTTTTGCACAGTCTACAAATGTCTTCATGAATTTGCTTTAAACTAACTCCATTCCTCATCAATTCTCCAAACTACTCTTAACATTTCTTCTAATGACTCCTCCTTTGGGGGATGTTTCTCTGTCCTAACTGTTAGTCGCACTCATTTACAGAATAATTCCCAGCTTATCTCTAGGTTGCAAATTAAGTGTCAGGTCTCAGTGAAACAATTCCTGACTCTGATGTAATTTTCTTAAACCAGGTATGCTGTAATTTTTAACTTGTTTTTCCTATAATCTCCCTGAGAAGGAAAATCGTGGATGGCTAGCAAATGACACAGTGGTTGGCACATGTTAGTTACCCAATGAAACTAAGTTAATTTTTGAGTCAGCGAATATGATTGTGTTCTGCCTTTACCACCCCATTAAATCTGAATTCCCGAATGAAACTCCAGCTTGGAAAGTAGGGACCTATTGACTACAGTTTTAAAAAATTCTTTAGCTCTAGCTCCTAATGATCTGCCCTCTGGACACTCAGAAAATTATAAAACTAAAGGTGATAGAGTCAATTTCTTCTAAACAATAGGATGGAAAAGTCTGCTTTCTTGATATGTTCAACACTCCTACTTCACTATAACTTCCCCAGTGTGGACAAGGATACCACCTGGGCACAATGTGCAGCACAGCAGATCCTGGTAATGCCAACGACCTCTTCATGGATTTTTAACACAGTCCTCTGGGGAATCGGCAAATTACAAGATTACTGTAACATTTAGTTGTATTAATTTGCTTGCGGCTGAGTCAGTGGCATATATAGCAAGTTGAGTTTTCTATGTGACACAACCACGAGCCATAACGAACTGAATAAATTAAATTTCATATAATTTGCCCTGGATTTTAAAACTTCTAAACTGATTACTCCTTCCTCAACCATAGTATATTCCTATAATTTGAATAATAACTACTGCTTAACTACCAAATTCACACACACACACACACAAAACCTTTTATTTCTAGCCAAGTGAATTTTCTTAAAGAAGAGGTGAGTATAATATTGAACAACAGTAACAAAAACTTGATTTGAATCCTGGATTTACTCTTCCCTAGCTGTGTGACTTGACAAGTTACTTAGATGCTCTGAGTTTAGATTTCTTCATTAACAAGATTAGAAAAGAATATTTAAGTTTAGGGTGGCATGGAGCAAATGTAAATGTGTATTTTAAGTGCCTACTACAGAGACTGGTACTTATTATATACACAATAAAATAGCAGGGTCTTCATCATTTGCTCAATACTATATTTGCACTGTATAATCTGATTTATTTTTCAAGTGAAACACTATTATTTTCTCATAAAATTAATATATGCATATTATAAAATCTTTACACAATTTAGAAGTGAGTATGAATAATAAGAGAAAGTCCCACATATCATCCTGAAGATGATGGTTATTATTAACTATTTGCTATAAATGCTGTCAGATATTTTTATGAGTATATTTTTTTACCAAAAGATAGTTTAATTATATATATTATTCTATAACTGTTTTTCACTTAATTTTTAAAAAAATTTTTCCCTAGTCACCCAGCCATCTCTAATAGCAACTGAGCACTTAATTGTGTTTATAACTTGATTTAGGGAATTTTTTTTTTTTATAACCAGTTCAAGAATCCTAGAAAGAGAGAGAAGACAGCTTTTGTTAAGAAAATGCTGTGATAGAGACTCCTGGGTGGCTCATTGGTTGAGCAGCTGCCTTCGGCTCAGGTCATGATCTCAGCGTCCTGGGATTGAGTCCCACATCGGGCTCCTTGCTCGGCAGAGAGCCTGCTTCTTCGTCTGCCTCTGCCTGCCACTCTGTCTGCCTGTGCTCTCTCTCCCTCTCTCCCTCTCTCTCTGGCAAATAAATAAATAAAACCTTAAAAAAAAAAAAAAGAAAATGCTATGATAACCCCACCGTAAGATGGAGAGTGGCATCCTGGGTGTCAGGCTGTAACTGCATGTTCAAAGAAAGTGGCTATCTCCTTTTCCTGAAACAAGAAGAGGATATGGATGCTCTTAAGAGAAGAAGATTGGAAAAGGCTAGAAGCAAAGAGGAAGGAGCTAGCAGAGCTAAGGGGTGTGTGTGTGTGTGTGTGTGTGTGTGTGTGTTGTGTGTATTGAGAAGGGTAGTATACAGAGAAGACCTCTCCTCCCAAGTGGATATGTGGCACAGAAGAAAGAACATGTCTAATGGGACTTTTCAGAAAAGTCATAGGTCCTGTGAAGTAAAACATGATGTACTTGAAGTGATTTATTTGTTCTGGAAGCTGGTAAAGGGAGTGGTGAGGTGTAGGAAAAATGATAGCCACATGTATGGGTGGGGAATGGATATCTGCATAAGGAATGGAGAATGGTATAATTTATTTATGTGATATCAAATACATGCAAGCCCATCCAGGAAAGTCTATTAGGTGGATGTTTATAAGTATATATATTTATATTTATTTCTCCCATTGTTTTATTATGTTGTAATTTAAATATCTTATCAAATTGACTAAGTATGTTCCTTTGTATGCTATTGCCTTGTATGTTCCTTTCCTACCATCCAAGAATTCCCAAAGATGTTCGGCTTCTTCTCTCCAATAAGAACTTCATCCTAAGTGAAAAAGTCCATTCTTTGTTTCCATCATTAATCTAAAATTTTATGATTTTTATGAAATACTCTGAGTTTAAATTCTATCCTTTCTTAAAAGTTAAGTTTATGGTTTACCATCTCCAAGAGTCCATAATGGATTTATTTCCTTTCTGATTCTTTACCACTTATCACTTGCTACCCATTGATTTGGGATGTTTCTCGTATTCTGTACATTTTCTGTCTGCAAAACTGGACCATAATGCCTAAGGAGACTAATGTCATCTTAGCTACAGGACTTATCATAGAACTCACTCAGTGAATGGCTATCATAAATATTTATCTTAAAATGCTCAATGCTGAATTTCATAATCATTTAACATTTAAAGACTATCCTAAAAAAACCATATCCTCAGACTGCTAAAGCATTATGATTGTTCTTAGAGGAAAATTTCTGAATTTCATAATAGTTTGTATTTTGCCCCACACAATTCCTGTTATGTATTCAGGTTCTGAAAACAATGATAGAGGGATAGTTAATAATAACTATATATTGAGTGCTTACGACGGTGCCAGAGAGTGTTCTTAAATCTTTATATAATTATTATACTTAATCCTTACAACAATAAGTGACATAGGTATTATTATTTACTGAAATTTACTGTTATGTATAGTATGGACTAAAATAGTGGAAATAACATACATAAGGACACAGAGCTCGTAGTAGTAAAGCTGGGAATTAAACTCAGGACTGTTTTGACTCTAGGTTTAAACCATTATTGGAGATCCCAATTCATGCTTAAATTAAACTACACTTCTTGAAGAGCTTGTGTTGAGTCACTCTTCAAATAATTTTTTTAGATTAATTCATCGTAATAAAATAAGAGGCTGAAGTTAGCTTTGCTTTGTGAGTTAATTTAATGAAGCAATAGCCTCTTGAAAATCCTCTAGGATTTTAAATAAACTCTAGGTCAAAAGCAGACAAATTAGCATAACATTCATATTAATGCCTCTCAAAGTGTGTTACACAAGAAGTCAATGCTTTGAAATCTATACAACACCAGATATATTATTTTCAAAGGGGCTTTGGTTACTCATTATGGTGATGGATGACTATGATAAAAATATCAACATACATCCAACTATTTTCTTCAATGTTTCCCCCATAAATATGACATAGTGGTATAGAATGAAGATTATTTAATGAGACAAGCAAACGGATTATTTGCAATGGGTGCAAGTAAATTTGATTTTCAAATCATACCGTATGACACTCCTCATGATACCACCTACCAATTTTATTTGACCTTGCCATTGTTAGAATTAAGAAATGTCTGAACAGACAGCGACCAGCTCAATAGTTTTCAATAAATTGACTAGTACCTCATTATAAAATGAACGTATACACCCAGGGGAGAACAATTTTTTTTTCAAGAGGAGACAATTTTTTTTTTAATCCATATGACCAATGGATTAGATTTAGCAGGCCCCCAGTACCCTGCCTCGCAGAGGTATACAATTGTGATCTCCACAGCTGTGGCCCAGTTGACCCGAACATCATGTGTAAGTGGGTTGAACTTGAAGGTGCTCAAGAGGGCAGGTTGAACTATCCACCCTTGCAGTTAGTAAAGTTGTACACATTTTATGTTTTACATGAATAAATATTATATTTCCAAGTAATACCTAACAGTATTCAGTTCAAAGGGAGATTAAACAAGAGCCAAAATGTGGCAGAACGAGCATTTGCCTCTGGCTTCATGGTGTATCCTTGCAAACACACTGACACTGCCTGCCTTGAATAAACTGAGCCAGTCCCTGTGTGCAGGGTTAGACCACCCTCCATGCTCAAGTCATCCAGCCCTCTGGTCATCAGAGTCGGTATTCTGCCTTTCTGCCCTTCAAATACTGTCAACAAATACTATGTTCAAACCTCTCTTTCTGCACAGCAAATATTTTGGGATCCTAGAAGGTGAAAAAAAGCAAATTGTCTCTACATGAGATTCCTGATCACACCCTCGTCAGATTGGAAACTGGCCAGAGATTCCCTCACAACTCCCAGTTGATCTGGAGTAATCAGAATGTGAGATGGGGTTGAGATGAGAGCTGTCTCCTGCTTGGGCTGCAGCTGTGTGATCTTGAAGAACTGACATTTTCTCGCTTGGCCTCAGCCATATGTAAAGCATGTGGTCCAATATCTGGCACAAGTGACAGCTTCTGTTTCTCAAAGAGTCTCTGTGCTAACAAGGCTGACCTAGGACCAAATTAAGATGAGCCCTGAGTCCTTAACACCTTCAAGTGTAGGATAATTTGAGGACGGTTGAAAATACATTTATTCTTCTTACTAAAAGAAGAACAAGGTAAGAGAGGATTCCCTGTAGAATTCTGATTCTATAATATTAATTTTTTGTAAAAAGGAATCGAAGAAAGGAATGCTTGCTCTTGTAGGCACAAAAACTATAATTTAAATCTGTGAAATGTACAAGTTTAGTTGAAGGACCACTGCTGAGCACACTTCTCTTTGGCATATTAAATCAACATTAAAAATGGGCTTTATCTCTAAACAGGAAGCAGTTGGTTGGCCAGGTTTTCCACAGCATATATATTCACAAAATGCCCCAGATATAGAAACGGTTTCCTCCTTGTGGAAGGAAATGTTAAATATAGTTACTAAGATGAGTGCTGGATCAATATATCAATATAGTTCAGGTTTCCTGATTTCCAGAAAGATGTGAAGCCTGAAGCAAACTAATACATAATTGAAGTTATAAAAAGAATCCATCGTTACTTAGGGGCATTTTCCTCAAGAAATATTGTTTCCTCTCCCACCAATTATGCCTACTTTGTAGATATGAAAAGTAGTTTTTGCCAGAGTACCCTGGTGATCAATTTCTCTCTAAAGACCCTTCCTCACCTTTCACTCCTATTAGTAAGTGTGATGGTTAATTTTATGTGTCAGCTTGACTGGGCCACAGAGTGCCCAGATATTTGTTCAAACATTATTCTGGGTCTGTCCACAAGGTGTGTTTTTATGAGATTAACATTTAGATTAGGAGCCTGAGAAAGAAGATCACCCCTCCCACCTGCTCCCCATATGGGTGGTCCTCATCTAATCAGCTGAAGACCTGACTAGAACAGTAAGGCTGACATCCCTACAAGTGAAAGGGAATTCCTCCTGCCTAACTACTGAGCGGACACATCACTCTTCTGCTTTTAGACTTGAAATGAAATATCAGCTCTTGTCAGCTCAAGCCTGTTATCTTTCTTTCTTTTTTTAGTTATTTTATTTTTATTTATTTGAGAGAGAGCACGAGAGAGTGAGTGTGCACACACAACCAGGGGCAGAGGGAGGTGGAAGAGCAATTCAGGGCTCAATCCCAGGACCCCGGGATCATGACCTGAGCCAAAGGCAGATGCTTAACCTACTGAGCCACTCAGGCACCCTACAAGCCTGTTATCTTTCAGAGTGGAGCAATACCATTAGCTCTCCTGGTTCTCAAGATTTGGTTCAGACATACCATTGGATCTCCTGGGTCTCCTGCTTGCCAGCTGCAGATTTGGGGACTTCTCAGCCTCCACAATGAAATGAACTAATTCCTTATAACTTATATTTATATCTTGCTGTATATATTTCCTTATATAATAAAGTCAATAATATAATTATTATAATTTATACTTACATATAATCCCTTTAAAATATATATCTCGTTTCTTTTCTTCTTCACTTCCTCATATCAGGGATATCATATGATAGTTGTCTTTCTCTGAAAAGAAACAAGATGGGATTGGGAGGGAGACAAACCATAAGTGACTCTTAATCTCACAAAACAAACTGAGGGTTGCTGGGGGGAGGGGGTCGGGAAAGGGGGGTGGGGTAATGGACATTGGGGAGGGTATGTGCTATGGTTAGTGCTGTGAAGTGTGTAAACCTGGCGATTCACAGACATGTACCCCTGGGGATAAAA